>JALPQI010001778.1:0-108649 GCA_025490895.1 Thaumatotibia leucotreta | reverse complement strand
AAAGAAAATTAACGAGACGCAGTCTTTTCAAAAGGCAGTGACGCAAGCAAAGTTGTATGTGTATAAGGAGGCGAAGGAGATGTACGTCGTTTTGAAGAGGAGGGTAGTGTGGCGAATCTGCGACAGCGGGATGCGCTGCGTGGGCGCAGAGCGATTTGACACGCACTCGCGACACTTGCATTCGCAATCACTGCACGCGAACATTGAGATGCCGTGCATGTACAAATGTTAGTTTAATTTGAAGATTGTGTATTTGTTACGTAGCTTACGTTGCGTCTATTGATTTGTGGAAGCTTAAAGAGAATAGATAAGGGTACCCTACAATGTTAACGTTGAAATAGTAGGTTAAAAAGCTTTTACGTCATTGTCATAAGAATTACTAATATGTCAAATTTGTCGGCCGTCGTCGTATCACGTCCGAGCCGAATTGACACATTTATCGTTCTTATGACACTGACATAGTAGCTTTTTTCGACAGGCTAATGCTGATTGGCTGTTGAGAAATGGGAGCCGCGACAACACAAGAGAAACCTAAAAACGTCGTAACACATGTGGCGTTTTTCCGGTAGATATAGTCATAAATATCGTTACTACTCGTAAGTCGGTTCAATGATGAAGAAAGTTAGAAGGATTTTAGCAAAAGATAACATGAAAATTAATTTTGACTCAAACAAGTAGGCAGTGTCATGGCCTAATCGCTGTACAGACTAGGTTTGTATTGTAAAGCTGTTTGTACCGCTGTTAAACAAATTAGCCATATTTTTTTTAAACCAAAGGAAACGAAGTGTAAGCCACAGCACGTTGATGTCTACTTAGGGAGATCGATTGAGCAATGCTTATTGACGTAAATTATCAAAATGTGAACGATATTGAATATAATTTAAGCCAACATTTTAAATTAAATATACAATTAAATTTTGATCTTACACTACAAAAATGAAGATATAAACGAGTAAAAACATTATTGTTATGTTTGTATTTTAAAGTGCCTCTCTTTTAGAATCCCTGTGCGTGAGTGTAATCAGCGGCGCACGCGCCTCTTATTTACGGCGGATTATGCGCGCGCAATCAGCTCGAGCAAAAATACAAACCCGAGTGACACCGCGGACAATGTGTCGTTACCCTTTTGATCTGTGAATTCGTTTGCGGTATTTCGAAGTTTTGAATATCTTCAGATGATTATTCATGGTTCTGAGAGTTCTGACGTGTTTTAAGATTAAACTATGGTTTAGGAGTTCTTACATATTTTACTGTGGTTGCCTCCATATTGTTAATCTGGTGGCTTATGATGGTCCCGTTTTATCTATTTATCGTGCTACGCATTACGCATCACTTTCGCACTTACATACCTACTTGTTAGAACCTGACGGCAACAACGACAAACGATTGAACACGGTACCATCATAAGCCTACTGGATGATAATATGATGTTAAATTTCTGAAAAAAAAAAATTACTATGAGGAAAATTCTTCTAATAAATAAACTGGTTTCGTTTTACCTACCTCATCATTATCCCGGAACTTATTATAGGTATTGTAAAGTGGGCAGGTATGGCAATTATTTTTGACTATTTCTGTTCAATTTTGTTATCCACATTGCGAAATACCGAAAAAAATGCTTTATAATCCCCCACTTCTCCCAATTACGTCAGCTAAGTGACGTGCGTACGTTTTTGCTATTAAACTAAATCAATAGGTCCGTTAGAAACATTACCATGGCTCGTAATTTTCAGGCCGATGACATGAATATGACTTCACGCTGCATAAAGGAGATTTTTGAATAATTGTTAATCATTAGTAGTCGATCATTTTTAATCATGCACAATTGATTTAAGTAATTAATTGACATATATTTATCTGCAATAAATATATGTCAATGAAACTATGGAGACTTCAATTTTAATGGAGACATACCAATTTTATTTAGTGGCATTGTTACCACATTCGAAAAATTAAGTAACAACCAGAATTCCTCTCTAACCAGAACCTCATCATCCGTCTTACTTTAAATCCTATGGAGAGAAAATCTACATCATCTTTGTTTTCGTCCATAACGCATTTTTTTTACAATAATGTAAACTATTTTATTTGTACACTCAACCAATTGAAACCCAAGGTCACTCTAGAACCATCTCATAATGACAAGAGGTAAGAGATTTACCACAATCTAATGTATAACTTCACTTTGTCCAAGTCCATAGTTCCTGAATGGCCTAGTTTTCCAATTAGTAAACTGTACACATGTATCTGCCTGTGATAAGGGTCATTTCCATGCCTATAAGAAAACTTATAAGTCGGATGGTGATGACGGGCAAATCGTATTAGAAAATACTGTAAATATTATGATGTTATTTCAGTTATTTCCATAGATAGGTACACGTAACTCGACCAATAGTTTGTCATTCTTGTGTAATAGCTCACTGCAGCTACATGCATATTCACATAATATTAACTGCTACTTTATCGAATATTATTTTTTATTATAACGGTAAGACCACCGTTTGATGACAGCTACACCTAACTATAATGTTATCGAGATTACTGTAGGATCAAATTTCAGTGATCGTGCATAAAAATTGGTTGTTCTAGAGATTTTATAATCTTCAACTCTGAGAACCTGACTCTGCAAGCGTGTCTCCTATTACATAACTTGGGTGGGAACGAATATCATAATTGTAATTATTCTTTCGCAGTTATTATCAAAATAAACCTGTCTAACGGTAACTGTATCTGCTATTCCAAGGTGTCTTCACTGGCTAATGGTTTTAAATCTCCAGAAGACATGTTTGGGACCTGCACTACACAATCATCATCAAATTTAATATTATGTAAATTGTTTTCTTACATCTCCCAGTTTATTCCAGCTGGATCACATAGATTTCCTTGGAGTTATTTTGAATCGTATTTTGGAGTTAAATTTACCCACTATGGGAAATTAACCTTTTGCTTTGAACTCGTCAAAACATGTACGAGTACCTATATTTTTACATTGTAGAGATAATAACTACTATCCTGACTTCCATCTATATGTTGCATTTCGAGCTGAAAGCTCATTAAAGTTTACGACGTTCGACAGCCTGTTATTACAGACAATCATTGCCATAACCGGTTAGGTTTTGGCCTATGCATTCAGATCTGTAAGGAAGGAAGACTATCCAGTGCTAAGTCTAGTGTCTGTGGATGGCGACAGCGGCATCGATCCGGCGCGGAGCGGCGTCCGGCCGTGGCCCCGAGCAACCCGCCACTAAGTGCGATCGATGCGCCGTCCTTGAACCCTACCGCGAGCGCGCACGCGCCGCTGAATGTCAGACGTCATCCCGTGGCCATGGCCACCAAACGCGTGCCGGCCCCCCCCACACCCAACCACTACCGAGGAGGACACCCATCCTCCGAGCTCCATTCATCGGACCCACCCCCACACTAGACGTGTGCGCCGACTTAAAAATCATCGGCGGCGGCGTTTGCCAAAAAGTCGGCGGCGGCGGCGTGATTTCGGCGTGAAATCGGCGTGAAGGTCACGTGAATAAAAAAGCGGAATTCGATAGTTTCATTTGTTATGATTGCGATAAATACAATATGAATGTTCAGTAAACACCGCCACTGACCACTTTATCCACCGTCAGATCAATAGAATAATTTATTTTTTGTTTTCTGTTCTCATCGTGTTCTAACTTCTAACGTTATATTTCCAACAGCTTTGGACTAGTATTCTGCCGATGGACATTAAGTGCCCCAAATCCCCTATCATAGCATGCCATAAGGATAAATAGTGCGCAGCCCATATTCAATGGATTCCACCTATCTTTACCCGGTCATCGGTCCATCATGTTCCATTGGGAGTTGGGAGTCGTCCTTCAGTTCAGCGGTTTTTTTGAGCTACGTTGGTGCTTCCAGTTCTTCTATGGCTCTCAACTAGGGTTTGCAAGATCCGTGGTTGACGCGTGGGATGGTAGACGCATGGTTTGGATATCGAGAATCAGCGGATTTTGATAGTTCGGATAATAAAAATTTATTGCAAATAATAGAATGGTTTTTCTGAGGTTAAGTTATTTAACGCTGAAATAATAGTTATCCAGTTTACATTTTAGTTACATTTGAATATGCAAAAATTTGATAACCTTGTTTTACAACGACAAAATTATCTATATACTTAAACGTACCTACATATTTCAAAATTTTAAGTTCTTAATCACAATAAGATCTAACATCTATGTACCCTAGTATGTAAATAAGCCGAGCCGAAGGCCCGATGGTGAGGCGTCTAGCCCGTGAAAGCCGAATCCCGGAGCTTCGCGATTTCAGTGCTCTCCAGTACAATTAATTACGCTTTCTAACTGTCTTAACTCCAGCGAAGGCCGCAAGCGCCAACATGCGAGGCTGAAGGCCGAGCTGCAAGAAAAGAGATATTTTGAACGCCAAACAACATCTCAGTATCTAAACAAGCCAAGTTTGAGGACCAAAGGCCTTAAGGTGAAGCTTTGAGGCCAAGAAGGCCGAGCTCCGCATAGGGCTGAAGGCCCAGAGCATCCCACAGAGGCGCGCCAGCTCACGAGGTCGAAGGCCGAGCTGCAAGAAAACAGAAATTTTGAACGCCAAACAACATCTCAGTATCTAAACAAGCCAAGCTTGAGGGCCGAAAGCCCGAAGGCGAAACTTCGAAGCCGCGAAGACCGAGCTCCGCGTAGGGGTGAAGGCTTAGAGCATCCCACAGAGGCGCGCCAGCTCGCAAGGTCGCAGGCCGAGCTGACAGTGCCTAGCGCTTCCATGCTACACAATGGCTTAGTGTGACAATCTGCGGCCGGCCCTTCGATTCGTTTGGATCCCTTGCGAAGGCCGAAAGCTGAACTCCGCTTAGGGTCGAAGGCCTGAAGCGTCCTACAAGGGCGCGCGAGCTCACGAGGCTGAAGGCAGAGCTGCTAGAGCCTAACGCCCCCATGATACACAATGAATTAGTGGAACTGGAATTACGAATCCGACGGCCGCAGGCTTGATGATCCCACTGGTCCTCTGCTCAAAACTCAGGCACAACTTTGA
The DNA here is from genome assembly GCA_025490895.1 of Thaumatotibia leucotreta. Taxonomy (NCBI): domain Eukaryota; kingdom Metazoa; phylum Arthropoda; class Insecta; order Lepidoptera; family Tortricidae; genus Thaumatotibia; species Thaumatotibia leucotreta. The sequence goes on along the minus strand of JALPQI010001778.1, from coordinate 103,615 downwards.
AAACTGTAAAACCGGAACGTCTCCCCGGCCTCCACTCTACAAGAGGAGAGGTGCCACGAACCTTTTGGGCCTGGCGCACCAACAAAGATCTAGTTTTCAAGTGAAAGATAAATCAATGACCACCTATTTTAGCTAAAAAGTATATCGTCATAAGTAATCTACCAAACACTTTATTTATTGATAATTACACCACAATTTGAAGACATATTTTATGGATCCGTAGGGCCTGAATCATTCAGATCCGAACAGCCGCTGGATCCGGATCTAAAAATGAGCGGATATCCGGATAAGTCCGGAAAATTCCGAGAGGATTGAGCCCCATACGCTGGACAGACGCATCACACTCAACTTTCAGGTTGCCAAATCGGTTCACGCTGCCGAAGATCGGAGTCGTTGGCGAAAGATCGTGAAAGAGAAATTGATGAGTTGAAAGTCACGACCACTTGGTACCGCTGAAGATACTGTAGTACAAGCCCAGCCCAGGTACGGATCAATTTAAATGCTTCATGGGCCACGAACACTATAACCTGCTATGCTATTCTCTTATTCACACATTCGACGCTGCGTTTGTCAACGAGCTCAACGTCGAAACAGCCTTGACTTCGACGTCGAGCGCAGCGCTGCGGAAAACGATATTCACTAACGTAGAACAGCTCGACGTCGAACTGTAGGCGGTGACAGCCGATGACAGCTCGACGCTGTTTAAGCATCTCCAAATCGTCGATTCTTTTCGTATCTTCTAATAAAAACACATTATGCTCAATCTAGCAGCCATCTTATTCATGCGTCTCGACGATAAAATCCTAGCTTTTTGATTTGACATTAGGAATCGAGGCTGTGAGCGAGGTTGTGGGCGAGTTCGTCGCTGTTTTTCGTTAGAGAATACGAAGTTCATACATTAAACGTCAAACTCTCGACGCAGTTTAGTTCCTGCTCACGCCGCATTCGTCGCCGAGCACTAGTGTCGTTTAAAGTACATTAGTGATTACCATTTTCAGGCTCGAAGCTGACACAGCGCTGACAGCAAGGCGGTTTCCTTAGTGAATAACACTGCTGAGTTACCTGAGGAGCAAGTTATAGCTCTCGGCCTTATATAACCTGACGTTGGTTGTGTATGTGAACTACGGTGCTAAAGCCTTTCCAGAATCCGAAACCGGCTGGTTCAGCAGGCTGGAAGCTGTCGAGCTTAAGTACCTATCTGTAATGAGTGATGACACTCGAAAGCAACTAATAGGCTGATAGTTCTACATAAGAAATAAGAGTATTATATAAATGCATAAAGCAAGTACGAAGCTTAGTGTTTAAATAACTCTGTTATCCAGTCAAGGCCACGCCGATTTCACGCCGACCATTAGTCGGCGGCGGCGGCGTGGCAAAAAAGGTCGGCGGCGGCGTGACGCCGGCGCGGCGCACACGTCTACCCCACACCTGCCTAGCATGACACCGAAACGACACAATCTCCACATTTTCCTCCCCATCCGCAAGCTTTACGAGGCGACCGCACCGATCATGCTAGCCATTTGCGGTGATGCCCGCTGCTCCTCCGCTGCCGGCAAACGTTTCACCTAATTTATCGCGAACTTTGACATTTATGTCTTATAGATTTTGACCTTTACGGGTCAACCAGTTGAATGGATGGGTTGTTAAAATTAATAAAAAGCTTTAGGGAGTCTTTTATCATTCACAAAGCTTAACATTTGACATTTAAAGTTTAGTAAATGTTTAAGGTAGCTCCCGCTCGCGGGCGCTAGTCCTGTTAGTCCTGGCCCATCTCGCGTGGGCTTGAGTTGTCAGTGTGTGCTGTTGGCGCTCGGTTGAGAGAATGGTGCATTAGTTGATTACGAAATGTTTGATTGAGATGTGGCGCCACGTGTTTCGTGTAGTGTCGTGCGACAGCGGTGCAAGAGCGGCATTGAGCGCGACCACGCAGGGCTAAGTATGAATGAACTAACTCGTGGGCGGCCGCAAGCGTGGCCCATTCATTAGCTTCGAGGCCATTCCTTATAAATAATAGCATAACAAACCTCGACGATAACACTACTTAATGTTAAAACGCAATTGATCGAGTTCATATCTCTTTTAAATAAATAAGTTTACCTACCAATAGGGTGATTCTTGGGCCACGAGCAGGAGTGAACAGAGTAGGTATCTAAGGATGGTCACGCTGTACAACTCACTACGGAGACAACTAAGAAATGTCCCTGACGACTGGTTTACTACTGCTCATGACCCGTGCCCAAGATTCACCATACATACAGGAATTGAGCACTCTGGAAACAACAATAACTCAGTCACAAATATCTGTGATAATCTCCAAAAAGTATGACCGCGATTTGAAACTCTGACCTTTAATTTCCTGCATTTTGATTAGGTACTTTCTACCATGAATGGCATAATTTTGATTAATAAAATTATAAAAAAAAGTTCAACGGTCGGTAGTGGATTCAAAATATATTGCAATACTTTTTTATAGTATTTATTCTAGAATCTGCAAACATACGCAACTATACCTACTGCGTTTGTGATATCCGCAAATGTTTAATTCGGTCCACCCTAATGGAAAGCTCCGACGTGATCATGTAATCCATGTCATTGCAATGAGCTTCTATGTCCCCCCATCAATATTCACTTTAGATCCGATGATATTAACTACGTAAAAATGATACTGTACAATACAATACAATACAATACAAAACTCTTTATTGCACACCTCACACGTAATAAAGAACAAAAAGTTCACAAAAACAAAAGAAATACAAAAAAAAAACAGAGGTCACAAAAGGCGGCCTTATCGCTAAAAAGCGATCTCTTCCAGACAACCTTTGGGTAGTGGAGACACGATTTCTAAAATGTAGGTAGTAGGTGGTGCAGAAAAAGGAAAATATTTAAAAAGAATACCAACAACACAAACGAAAATTCTAATAGACATACATAAATAAATGTAATCATATAAACATACATATACCAACTACATATATAAATATAAGCATATCAAGTAGAGGAAAATAACAGTGTCAATCATTAAAATTAAGGAAGAGACAGATAATATTCTTTGACATTGGATTTAAAAGCGACTACAGATTGCGCTTGTTTTATGTGTAAAGGGAGAGAGTTCCACAGTCTAACAGCCTGAAAAGTAAATGAACAATTGTAAAATTTGGAAGAAGATGAAGGTACAGTTAGGAGCAAATTTTGAGACGATCTAAGTGAGTTTAAGTAAGAAAACCGTTCTTTTAGATAGCGTGGAGTTGCAGGATTAAAAAGTACAGAATAAAGAAGGGAGAGTATGTGAGAGTTACGGCGGTGACGGATAGTGAGCCACTTGAGTTGGGAGCGGAAACTAGAAACATGGTCAAATTTACGTAACCCAAATATGAACCGAATGCAGACATTCTGTATACGCTCAAGTTTATTGAGTTGCTCCTCAGTGAGATCAAGGTAGGAGATATCGGCATAATCAAGAATGGGTAAAAGTAACGTATGAGCCAGCGCAATTTTAGTGGCAATAGGCAAAAAATTACGAAGCCGCCTCAGCGACCCTATAGCAGCAAACATCTTCCTGCTCACCTCACTCACCTGGGGCACCCATGAAAGAGAACGGTCCATTATAACGCCTAAATTTTTGACTTTACTGGATATGGGGATTTGAACTCCGTCAAAGACAATCGAAGGAAGTTTAAGAAAGTCAACTTTGGAAATCAGTTTATCACTACCAAATAAAATCACCTGAGTTTTCAGTGGATTAACCTTTAGACCGTGGTCACGACTCCAATCCGATATACGCACCAAGTCAGCATTAGTACCTTCCATGACGGACTGTACAACGAATGTAGATACTTTCTTACTGAGAACCCATGTTCTCAGTAAGAAAGTATCTACATAATAAAAGAAGGGTCTCTATTAGATAGATACGTAATTAACTCTGTGAAAAATGTCCAGACATTCCGAGAAAATGGCGATGTTTATTGAAACTTCAAACACGTACGTGTCGTACCGTACGTCTTTGAATAGCTCATCTAATTAAACTACACTTTCATTGAAACATTCTTACCAAAATTTGTATTAATTTGAAGTATCAACTCAGCCTTGGATTAAGTTAATAGTGCGTAATCTAAGCGCTAGCAGGCAAGGTTCGGCCGACCGGTAAAAGGAGGTATCGGGCGTAGGAGTCAAGGTAAGGCCTGCAGGTTCCACGCACAGATTAGAGCATTGTTTCCGCCAACACACTTGTTGCCATCTGCCCGGAAACAGTTCATGTCAATGGCATTAACTCTAAAGTTATATGGCTATCGAATACTGATGCCTGAAGCAAAGCAGAACAATATCATAACTTGTCCCAATCCCAAATCACTATACCGTTGTACGGTTGTTTACCGTTGCCCGGGAGTTCGCCGGATTGGGTGAGGTTTGCTAAAGTTTGGCTTATATTAGGTCACCGTCTCCTAACTTATCTATTACAAGCCCGTACCCCTTTTAAAAAACCCTGCCCCAAAGAGATAATCATTTCTGAAACATGATAAGTGTTACTGGGTTGGATTTATAGAAGTAATAATAAATGTCATAGGGATGGGGATACTATTTATACAAATCAACTTAGTCCCAAAATTAAGTCTTGTATTGCGGGTACTTATAGATACTTAAATGTGTAGAAAACAACTGCATATACTCGTACGAACGGACGAAGCGTTCCATAGTTTGAATACAACTATGTTAGGTGGAGGAGGTATGCTAGGAGGTGTCTATGCGACAGGAAATATTAAACAAACACAGAAAGTGTCATTTATTTGTCCCTACACTGTCGCCCAAGTATAATTTCTACGTAGTTAATATCCCATTTCTTCCGATAGCTCTGTCTTGTAATATTACCTCGTTAACGCTGGAATTATTTGCTCTGTCGCTCGGCCTGTGTCCTGATACTTAGTGTTAGGCGACCTCAACTTTGTTACTAATGGATCCAGTTCTAGATCACTGTCGTTACAGTTAGATGTAAAATAAATGTATGGAGTACCTGATGATTATGTGGTAAAATGATTGGTATTAGGTTATGTTTAACTAATTTACATTCCTGTGAATGTCCTCATTTTACTGTACAGAATTCACATGCTAATGAAAATGCTTGGTAATGTTTCGCGGCTGGCTAATCTTCTTTTCTATTAGGTTAGTCTTCAGTTTAGTTGTCTTTTGTAGTCTTTTAGGTGGTAAGAACACAGTTAACGGTTTGTTTATTAGTTTTGTTTATTATTAGGATCCTTTATTTATTTCTCTTTTTTATAAAAATGTCTAATAAAAACTTTTTTTTATGTAATAAATTCTTTAATGCATGTTATTTTAATAAGATGTATTATTATACTGTTTTGAAAAAATAAGTCCACCTGAGTTTCTTACTGGTTCTTCTCAGGAACGGTGTAGGGTTAGAACCAGTAGGTGATTTTTTTTTCTCTCTCTTGATAATGTCAGACGATTCGAAAATGCTTATTAATAAGCTTACTTGAATAAAGAATAGTTTGACTTTGACTTTGACTTTGTTACCTAAGGGATGTACAGTCAGAGACAATGTCCCAGTGCACTCTAACTAATTCTGTGTAATAAGAACGTCATAACATTTTTATAAGCAGATTCTTTCGATACGTATTTTTGCACTTGACTGTACCGATAAAAAACTGTAAAATTTTGCTGACTGTAGTACTTTTGTGCCACTACTGCATTTCCGGTACTCACAGTATAGCCTCTTCGGAACCTCTTCCAAACTGTCATGTTCAATAATTTTATTCTTTTTTTGTATGCAGTTTTCTAAATTATAGGATTATAGTCAACGTATCTGGCTATTAATCCCGTGTTCCTTAAGATATCCTTGACTTATGCATAATATCCTTACTAGTTTTTGGCGCTGATTCCGCATCATATAACTATGCCAAATAGACTAAGATTTGTGAAGGATTACCTAAATAGTTGATTAAAGACTCATAGAAAATTCACATAATATGTTAATTCTCCTCACAACACAGAGTATTACTGCGCCTAAGGCAGGGGTATATTTAAAATGTGGATATTCACCAGAAATATTGGTCACTTCTGCACAACATGAAATCGTGCAGTGGGGAATAAAATAAAAGAACTTGGAAAAATAGATTTGGAAGGGGTTTTGGGAGAACCGAGAACTTGTATTGTGAATACTGAAATTACAGTTAAGTTAAGACCTCCTAGTTATTAAATAAAGCTAAAATTATAGTTTTTTAACTATATTGACCCGATTTTTTTATTTTCCAGTTTTTTATCGGTACACCCTTTAAATTTGTCGACTAACCTCATTCTATTTGCTAACATGTATCATAACTAGGCAGTTGCGTCGGCAAGCCTCGAAACTTGTCGGGATTCTCAACTACAGAAAGCAGACGTGTCGGCAGACTCGCCCGCTCTCGCTAATGAGATAAACGAGCCGTAAGTCGGGGTCGGGACCGCAATTACGACGCGACCGCCACAGGCATACATCAGCGATATAGGACGCTGACTCACATTCGTATTGTGTCACATGGCGCGGCCCTGCCATCTAATTCACAGGTTTGATCATGATCATTGATCACGCTTGCAACAGTCAGTGTGCAGGCATGGATTAAATTAACCCTACGTCTGTGGGTGCTAAGGATACACTGGATTTTGAATTAAATTATGAATTGATTTGAATTGAATACCTGTTGTTAGGATCCTTGTCAGACACAGACGAAGGGTTAATGTTTAGGTAGGTTCATTTTCTGCTAGAAGAGGTGTAATGGTTTTCTGTTTTATGTGACGGTCTACGTAACTCAGTACCGACTGAGCTACGTACGGAGAAGTGACTACCGAAAACTGTGTGTCTTATTGTTTGTCCCTCAGTCATGATCTTAACCGTGTTTCCTTAAACACCGTGTTTATATAGGTTATAATATAGGAGATCTTGTCGGTGGACATACGTATAAATTTAAGGATTATATGTACTAATTTTGGAATAAAACAACTAACGGTACAACTAGGGTCTCCGGTTTACAACCCTCTGTAATAAAATCGTAACATAGATTTCAACTAGGTATGTAATTCATAATTCCTTCACAGTTTATCAAAACACAAGGTATCCATATCCAAGCATACCTACGTAAAGGGTTGAAGGGTATTATGATGTTATGACGCTACATATTTTCGAACACGTCCTTTTTGAACTCAGAATCACGTCTGTTTCTTACCTATATCTTAACATAACTGTGTTTGTTATAACATTACATAGAGATCTATGTTAGGGCTCATGCATAAATCATGTGATGTTTTTTTGGCTACTTTTTGACCCCCCCCCCTCCCCCATGGTGATGTTTGGTGAGTTTCTTGGCTAGCCCCCCCCCCCCCCCCCTAGCAGTCTCACGTGTATTTTTTTCATTCAACTTTTCACGTTCGCTAGCCGTAATTGACAATATTTCTTAGTTTGTTCATCGTAAAAAAATACACGTGAGGTCTCCTTGTACCCCCCCCCTCCCCTACCGTGATCTTTCGTGATGTTTTCTTGGACGCCCTCCCCCCCCTATAGGACCTCGCGTGATTTATGCACAAGCCCTTAGAAATATTGAGGAAGTAAATGCACTGTAATGCGTATCATAGGCTGATGATGATGATGATGAAATGCACTGTCACAGATAGAAAATACACCATGTGTGGAGTGCACGCCTTAGACTATCCTATTAAACTTTACACTCGTACAAGTCTACGACAATGTATACTTTTTAATAGAAATGTTGTATATTTTGTAAAATTGCAGGTACGCTTGTAAAGTTTTGTTGGATTGGTCGCTGGTTTCCACCGATTACAATATTTACAATAGTCATTATTATCTTAGTACCTAAGTAGGATTATGTAGGTGCAAGACTGTAATTTGCAAAACGGTCCACCGACAAGCCCTAAAGCACAATTATATTTCACATCCATGTTCCATGTCATTTCGCGCTTTGTCACATTGTAGCATATTTGTGCTACTAATTGATCAGTATTGTTTAAAATTAGTCTGTAGCTCTTACGAAATACCGGGAAGTCTGCGACGGTCAGCGTAATAGCTCGTGTGACTGATGACATGTCATCTCGAAGTATAAACAAGTCATTTCTCTTCAGCCATTATCTATTTGACAAGGTTGCGACAGTTCAAATGGAGCGTACATTGTGCTTTTGGATTTTTTGCTTTCAAGGTTAGTTATTTGCCCAGACATAGTGAGTGAGTAGTCCACGCAAATGGGTAAACCTTGAACTTGTGCTAATGGTCCATTGAATGTCCGCGACCATATAAATATAAAAACGCGAGATCAAAAATGCCCCCAAAAAGTGTTGTGCAATTTTGCTACGATGGGCAGGACATAGTGATTTTCATGACCCCGCGCATATAGTCTGCGTATCGTCTTTGAAAATACCAAACATAATATAGCCAACCAAAACTTTTTTGAATAGCGGTTTTAAGTTAGGTATATCATCATCACATCATCAGCTTCTCTCAGTCCACCGCTGGACGTAGGTCTCTCCTATTAATTAAGCGTTTGGAACTTATGGACACATTAGAAGGTAGTGCTATAATCGTCACGCTCGGCATGTGGGTTGGCGATTGCAGTATTGTGTCCAGTATGATGATGACGCTGCTGCCCATCATCAATCATCAATAAACTAATAGTCCACGGGAATAATTATTATTGCTGACACCAGACGGTCGAGTTGACTGTACCTAATTAATATGATGTTGCAATGGTTTGGAAGGGTCGAAATCATGTAAAGATGCATTTAGACTAAACGAGCATTCGCTCTTTCTATCCCCTATTCTATGAAATTCGTTCGTTACACAAAATGTGATTCGTCGAAACGAAATTCGTAGATTTCGTAGAGTAGGAGAATCAGCGAGTGCTCGTTTGGTCTAAATCCACCTTAACATAGCACCAATTTTGCCGAATATAATTCTATCGGCAACTACATAGCAGGTATTAGTAGTGCTAAAAAGTGCAGTTATTTATGTTTTTCTACGATGAGATATTATTTATTTTTATTATTTTAAAAACATATTTTATGTATGCATATTATACCTACAGTGTTATTGTTTTCAGATGAATTGAACATTCAGAATGGTCAGTGATCAGATCAATTTTGGTTAGGTATAAAACGAATCGCACTATACGTAATGTCTGTCCAGATATGTCTGTTATCATTCGTCTGCGGTTTGTCTTCGGGGCCTTGCGCTTGCCCATCAATTAGAGTATCCGCTTTTTTTCTATTAGGCCGTTTATTACATTAGTGCTCCTCGAGGACGCATCGTGAGTCAAACGCGAGGGCACGCGACAAACGATAATTAGTTTAACGCAATAACTAGCTGTGGGTTCCAGTTGGTCGCGCGAGTCTTCGACTGACCAGTGTAAATGGGGCTTCAGGTTATAGCCAGAACTATTGTCGTAAAGTCATCTTTTTATCAATATAACTTAGGGGACGTAATCGGTCGGTATGTCAATGTAAACATTGGATAGATTGGAGACCCTGTTGTTGAGGTATTTATCAAAATAGAACCTCTTCTTTATGTATGACATTATTGTCTCTGGTCGGCTGTTACTGACACACACGTATTTGGTCCGTTAACCATATTGTACGCTCCCAAGTCTTACGGGTTTACTAGATAATAATAAATAGTTTAGCCTTTTAGTTTAACAGGTTATGGATTCGTAGTTTCTTTCCTGTTTAGAAACTCTATGGACTTGATATTTCATTTAATATAATTAGTTGAATTCGGGCTTCTACTACGCGATTTATGCTTTTGGTAACTGTGGCTGAGGCTAGAAGCTATATGGTTTTGGAGGGATTCGCCTGCATGACTATGTCCGCATGGCGTCTGCATGGCTATGTCCGCATGGCATGGTAAGCAAGACGAATACAAGGCCCGGACTTGTAGCTGTTTGTTAGTGGATTAATAGTAACCTCACAGAGTTGATTTGGAAAATGAAGACACGTGAGATTTATGGGTGTGTCTTGCTGCTAGACGCCTTCTGTTTCGGAACATGCGCTTTGGTACCTACAATGATAAAAATTACATAAAGGTCAAACAAAAGTAAAAGGAGTTATTTCACAGAACATCTTACAAAAATTTAATCCTGCTCAAGAAGGGTAAGTAAACATTTTAATTCAGTCCAGAATTGATTAAAGTCAGCGTATTTCTATGTAAAATTATGGTTACAGTAAAAGGTAGTATAGAAACCTGATTTGAATGGATAAATCAACAATTTTATTATGCATGTAATCACGCCACTGTTTAGGTTCGCAAGACAGCGTTGTGGGTGGCAATGGTTGTTATAAATGTTATAATACCTATACTTACTTAGGTGCTTTAAAATGCATTTATTAGCTCCCCTGCCGTTCTGCCAGCCAAGTACCTATTGGACCAATAAATAGTAGGTATTGGTACATTCTTCCTTATTTCAAAATTTAGGATTTATCTTTACTATTATATTAGCCTGTATTGTCGCACTGCTACGCAGAGGCCTCCTTGCATTTTTTGCAGTCTTCGTGGTTTCGAGCTGTGTCTGACCAATTGCCATAACATTCCTCTTTACCGAGTCCAAAAATTAATTTATACCTAGTCGATGTTGCGAAAATGTAACAGTCATGTAATAACGAAAGCGGGCCCCATTTCGTGTCGCGTGCAACTGTTTCGGTTTAGAAAAATAGGGCGATTGCACAAAACCGCTTGGCTCCCGGCCAGCCGGCGCACTGATAATACTAAATTGTCCTCATCTCGTTTGTCGTGCAGACACGAAATAGCCCAAGAAATTGAGGAGACACACATTTTATTCGTTTAGTAGAACGGATGTGTATAGACGGTGCATGTATTCCTTCTCTAGGATGTGGTTTTTGATGCGTCGAAGCCTTAATCCCAAATATGAAATGAGAAAATTGCATTTGGTTCATGTGGGGCATTGTAACTAATTTTGCAGATGTTAGCCTAATTAGTAATCAGCATTCACTTGATGCAATACTATGTAATTATTCATATGAATTATGTGCAACATATTCATACAACATCAATATTTCAGAGCTTTTGGTGGCAATCGACTAAATAGTCGGCGGCATAAGCATTAAAAGAAGAGGGCATATTTACAAGCAAACCTCATGAAATAAAACTACTTAAACTGATTAAATCGCATGTATTATTAATTAAATTTTACTTTATGAACACTTTACAGGGTTCGTGGTCTATGGGTGACAGATCTCAGTAAATTCGAAAAAAGTTAATTGATTTATGTAAATCATGCTTTGAACCATTACTTGCGATTCTACATAAATACATATTTATTTTGTGAAAATATTGGCCTCTAAATAGGATTACAAACGTAGTAGGTATACACAATGTCTTACGTAGAAGTTAAGCTACTGAAGTTTTAGGTTACGGTTAATGATACCCATATCGTATTTCTAGATGGTAAAGAATGGTAGTTTTGTGTGAATGGTTCCTACGTGGTGAATGGGGGCTCAGTAGATAGTCACGTCGCGTACAGTTCTCGCACTTAAAGGAATTCTGTGCCAGATTATCTTTCATCTTCCTGGTTGTTACGGAGTGTGTCTGTCCATTTTCTTGGCCGTTACATATTAAAGTGTTTTATTCAATGGAATTCCTCCGCGGGCTCCAGGTTTATGCTGGTTATAGGCATTGAGAAGCCTGTGTGTCAATTTCATTGAATTTATCAAATGGGCTTTGTGCTTGTTGCCACTGTGGCAGTAGGTAAAAACTAAAGCTTTTATTAAACCAAATTGTTTGTCTTAAACGTATTGTGAAATTGCATCAACCGCGAAAGCTGAGCACGTGGGTTCGATCCCCTCCTCGGACGTTGGTGATCTTGGTCGATTTTTCATTGGTATATGACATCCAATGTTTATTATTTATTATTTGTTTGTCTTAATTATGGGAAATAATCAATGTATGTTATTGTTCTGGTGGCGATATAAATTGACTATTGTTAATTGTATAGTGTTGCTTCGTAACTCAAGTATTATGAATGTAATTTTATTATGTACTGGATTTAACATCGTTAATGCGCTATGTAATGTAAGTAACCGACATCCGGTTATGGAAAGGACAACAAAATAACTGGAACCATCTGTTCTCACCAGATTTTGACGCACAGTAGCCACAATTTAAGATAAAGCTACGTTTTCTGAATAAAATAAACCGTGACTCACCAACAAAAGACGGTCAACAAAAGGCTTATTTGAGATTCAAAAGGTGGAACGTGGACGTAGAAGGCTAATCTTGTTGCTGGACTAATTACAGATACTAAAAAGTTTGTTTTATAGCGCAGTCAATCGGTTCAATCGGGCTGAGTCAGTTGTAATCGATACAGTGTAATTGCGGGGCATGTATCGAGAGACAATGACGTCGCAGCCGACCGGAGCCCTTAAATTCACAAATACGAGTTGAGTCGAACGCACTACTGACCATTGTGACAGGACAATAGTAAGGCCCATTTATCTTCTGTTGTCTTACGTAGTAAAAAAAACCCTAAAAGTACACGTTTTCTGCCGTATTTTGCCATTTCCTTGATCAAAAACAAAGCAATCTCTTAGGAAAAAATACGTTTCACCAAAACACGGTCAACACGTACTCGGGTATCTTAAAATAATCATCAAACAATCATCAAACAAGGCAGTTTTAGTGCAAAAAGTGTATTTCGAGGTTTGACCGTTGTTTACTAAATAAGACAACTAAGGATTAATAGGTTGTAGGCGCAACGTAATCACGGCGGATCTATATCTGGATCCCTAACGTTTTTTGACCTATTTTTGCATTCACTAACGTTTTATGTCCGAATGATCATTTGTCCTAACGCTCATATGCCATATCTTTAATTTTCCTAATATCATATGGATGATTTTTGTTTTCCCTAATGCGTTATATCCTAATCATCATTTTCCATATCAATTATTCATCCTAACGTTATATGCAATAATAGTCATGTATCATAATTGTCAGTAAGCCTAATGATCGATAATCCTAATAATCGTATTTCCTATCTTTGTATGGCCTATTGTAGTTTATCCTATATTTGTACTCTAGTCACATTTAGTTCCCATTATTTAATATATTCTTGAATAAATGGGTATCAGAATAACACAATATTCACCGTAATTTTGACCAAAACAAACTTATTTAAAAAAATTAGGTCGAATATCGCGTCCATTTTTGATTTTGGGGAAAAGTTTTTTGGGTTGCAACAAAAAAAAATAACCTCGAAGACTATGCTCCCGCCTTAGTCTTCTAACCTAACCTGTCCGAGTCGGATCTGCCCCGGAAGGTTTTGTTCGCTCGCTTCGCTCGCTCACTGCAGATTTAGTCCCCATTAATTGATGTATTCTTGAAAAAATAGGTATCAGAATAACACGACATTCATCGTAATTTTGACCAAAACCAATTTTTTTTTATTTGAGGTCGAATATCACGGCCATTTTTGATTTTGCTTATTTTAGCATATTCTGTAAGCTAAATTAATAAAAAATAAAAAAAAAATTGTGCAACCATTACCGACATTATGAATAAATATTGTTATGGCTATTGATCGCTAGGGCTTCTGTCTCTTAGGACAACAACATTTAGGCTAAATGACATGAGGTGAAACGTTATTAGGGATTTCGAAGAATATGCAAAATAACATTAGGGTTTTTAACAGTTATGGTAAAAAAATATTTGGGCAAGTGAGTTTTAGGGCAATCATTACATTATGGAAAATGAGTGTTATTGCAACTGATCGATAGGGCTAATGCCCATTAGTGCAAAACAATTCGGGCAAGTTTTTTTAGGACAAACGATGTTAGGGATCTCGAGGGAGACCCAATCACGGCTACTTTGCTTTCTGTATAAAAATTTTGGAAATTAAAATCGATATCGCAATCTGATTATACTAGTAATTGGAGTTCGAGGCCAACGAAACTACGACAGATGCGTTATTGTCAAATCTGTCAAAGTCTCTTATGTCATTGTCAAATAAAGTTTTCAGGTTTCCACAACCTTTTTGTTATTTAATTGATTTATTTAAAATAATTCCTAATGAAAACATTATATACGTGTGTAATGTTTGTACGCCTTTTTGTTTAATATGGCTGTCACAACTAGGATTTTCTTAAAAACACGTAAATACCTAAAAACTTTTTTTTTCTCTTAACTAACATTGATATCACAAAATTTTCTTGGAAAGAACTTGAAATGGCAAGAGCCAACGTTTCAGAGCCTATTTTAAAAAGAAGTTGAATTACCAGTGAACACATACGACAGTGTGCCATATTTATTAAGACAGTAGGTATGGTTAAATTACTAAGCAGTATACTATACTATTACTAAGCAATTTTAACCCATAATAAGGCAGGGGTGCCATTTTACATTTCCAAATTTCTTTCCCATAATTTTAACCCGTAATAAGGCACAACTGCCTTATTACGGGTTAAAACTGCTTAGTAATAGTATAGTACTTGTACTGCTTAGTAATTTAACCATACCTAACTTTTAACTTATGTGTAGTTAAATTGCTGTACCAAATGTTATTAACACCTGAGGTGATACCAACGCAATACCAACTTTGTTACTAATTATTGCGGATAATTAAATTTTTATTAAAATATCTTATATTTACGTGAAAATAAGTAAATAATATTGTTTCTATAAATTAAAGAATTAAAATTACCAATAAATAATACATCTCGACGTCTGTTTTTAGAAAATAAGGATTTACTACTGTAAGAACATTTCATTGTTGTGGCAATATTTTCGTAGATTCTTTGGCCTCGAACTCCAGTTACTAGATTAGGAATAAGCTAGAAGAATACATACCAGATAAGTTTATCCAAAGTTCCATACACAAATATTATAATATATATTTGGAGCTCATCGTATTTCGTACTAAAGGTTCATTATTTTTACCAAAGAAAGGATAGGTTAAGGCTAAAAATAATACTGTTCTTGCCTAAATATAGTCAACTCAAGTCAAACAACTTCAACGTAGAAACTTTAGGTTAGCCTAGCAACAGGCACTTTATAAATCGTCACCCATAATGAAGAATATATCAGTTAGCACAAATTCCAAGCCAGGCCCTTTAGGTGAGATTAAAGTTCACAGAATCACTAGTTAGTTCATAAGTTGCAATGCAAATCGCAGTACAACAAAAAGGTCGACTACTGGCACACTTAGTACTATATTAAGTAGCAGTAGTGAAGCTCAAGTTGGGTATGTGAAACATATTTTTAGTACAGATGGTGCCTTTTTTAGGCTCCAGTGCGAGAAGTGTGTCATTTTACGTCAGGTCCAAAATTTCGGAGGGCCATCTGCACTAAAAAACGTCGTACGAGACACGTGCATAAACGAAATTCGTAACTCGTGTCGATTTAAAACACTCCCTATCGGTCGTGTTTTAAAACTTCGCCACTCGTTTCCAATTTCATGTTTTTCGCACTTGTATCGTAATATACTATTTTAGTACAGATGGTGCTTTTTTTAGGCGCTAGTGCAAGAAGTGGCTCATTTTACGTCAGGTCCAAGCTTGAATTGAACTTCGAAGGTTCATCTGTACTAAAAAACGTCGTATGAGAAACGTGCAAAAAGGAAATTTGTAACTCGTGTTGACTTGTTTCGAATTTCATGTTTTTCGCATTTGTGTCGTAATGTACTATTTCTTTTTCCCCGGACTAAATTGTGACAGTAGATGTATAAAGTGTTTCAGTTACCCAACTTGACTTTACTGGCTGCTTTTTTTGACTTGTGCCATATCGCGCACGCTCGGTCAATGAGAATTATATTCACACGCTCATTCAAGAGTTCACATGATACAAGTTGATAGTTCGTCAGAGTGTTCGACTCGCTATTATTACAGGGTACTGTAAGATCGGAAACACAAGAACAGATCGTATCGTACGCAGTTACACGCGTTTAAGTAATTGCGGGAACTACTATTGTTAACCGGTCGACGCAAATTGGGCATTAGCGATAATTTATTGGGTTTGGAATAAACGCATTGTAGTTTTATTTAAATATGTAACTAGCGTGTGGGCTCGCAGGGCGATGGTCTCTAATGATAGCAATTGTTCTCCATCATTGGGCGCGCAGGTGCGCCGCGAAATCAAGATGAAGCTGTGCTGCGTTTGCATCATACTTTTTTAAAATTATTATTTTATGGGAAATAAATATTGAAATGGTGGTGGAAGTAGGATATGATAAGACAAAAACATTCCCTGTATTAATTCTACTTTAATTGTTGGATGTCACCTCACTCATGCTTAATTCGATATAAATTAAAAATAATGTAAATATTATGATTGGCTAACTTTATATATGGAAACGATGTCAATGAAAATCGTTTTAAGACGTAGGTATAATTGCAGATTTTCGCTATAATTATCATTACACACCTGTCGGTGTGTAATGTGTACGAATTCTGTTATTTGAATTGTGTGAAAGCAACCATGGGAAATTGATTTTCATCTCTCATGTTCGAAAAATTTAATTTTACGGGTCGAAAATAGTCGGGTGGAAATAGTGTTTTCATTCCGAGGGGGAAATTGTGCATTGTTTTTTTATTGTCATGGAATCCGCCATATTACTAAAATATTTAGCGAGGCACTTGTCCCACGTTTAGGCATCGGCATGGCAATCCCTGTGTACCTACATCGTGACTTGGAGGTTGGATATCTATGGGCAAACTTAATAATTAAATTTACGCTTAATTATTTTTATCAGATGCTTCATTTTCTTTAAGGTCGAAGTGAAAAGTAGAAAGTTTACCTCGGGCGAAAGAACCCAAGCACCCTCTAACTATTGTAAAAATATCTCAGATGAAACGAGTCGCTTTCAACCCTGTGTAACAATTGACACATCACACTTTTTGTCTAAGCGCGCCATTGCTTGCATGCATCGCGGGAGTAATAGAAAAGAAAAAAATATTTTGTCTTATAACTTATTTTTTGTCCGTGAGTGTGATGATTATCATATTTGTCGGTACATTTTTATCGTTAGGTATTCAAAGTTAATCGAATGTTCTGCTAACATAATTGAGCTAAGTTTTATGTACACTGATGAGCTTGCTCGTCTATCCTCAATGTTGAACCGAGCCATCTGGGCTATGCTAAGAATAAGTACGAAAATGCGCTATGCAGCAATCACATTTTTTGTTTATTATTATGAATTATGATCCTTTATTTATTTCTCTTTTTTTATACAAATGTCTATAAATGTATTATTTTTTTTATGTAATAAGTTCATTAATGGATGTTATTTTAATAAGATGTATTATTATACTGTTTTGAAAAAATAAGTCCACCTGAGTTTCTTACTGGTTCTTCTCAGGTACGGTGTAGGGTTAGAACCAGTAGTAGATTTTTTTTCTCTCTTGATAATGTCAGACGATTCGAAAAAGCTTATTAATAAGCTTACTTGAATAAAGAATAGTTTGACTTGACAACGTCGGAGGATTTCCAGCGAAGGTCTAGGTAGAGGATCTCTGTGGCATATAGCGATGATGCGTTCGTATGATTGGTATATCATTAAAAGTTTATACATGCTATTGGAATGTTTACAAATTTGAAAATGGCGATTGTTCCGGTATCCTCATGACCACGACTACTCTGCCGACAGTACACGACTAAGAAGAAATATCTACCTCGTAATAAAATTAGGGTTTTCGGAACATTGCCAGAGGATCCTTATTTATGTTGAATTATCTTGAGTCACGTCAAAAAAGAAGCTCCAAACTGCTTTTAAGTTGTTCCGGAAGTCTTTTGCAATTCACGAGATCGTACGTATGATTTCATACATTCGGTAGCGCGGGAACTCGCTGGCATTCGTCTGGCGAAGGCTAGATTGTCAATTTATGTGTGGTGACGCGAGGCGGCGTAATCCGCCACAAAGGCACGTCCGTGGCCCCAGTGCCAACCGCGGGCTACTCAAAGCGAGCGCCTATCGGACATCTAGAAACGTCCAGAAGTAACAAACCTATTTAAAAGATCACATGTACGTAGACGTCCAAACAAACACGCGTCGTTTAGAGATATCAAAGGTGTAATGGCCCCGCATGTGGGCACCTCTGACAAGCCGCGGTTTCTGAGGTTCCGAAGCGTGGGATGCCACCTTTGTGACAGTATCAGCGGTTAACCAGAAGCTTTTTGACAAATCGACTTCGGAGGCGCCACGTAGTTAGATGGACAGATACGGCATTTGTTTTAGATCTCGGCGCTGGGTGCGTTGAGTGTAGCACAGACATGACTCGCTTTTATTAAGTTACATACCTATGTCAGATCTTATCACTTAATTTGTTTAATCATGCCGAAGAATACTAGCGATGTTAAGGCAAGATAAAAGTTTGGTACCGGTTATAGTATTTTATAAAAATAATTTACTAATTAACACTTTCTTGTAGCAAAAAAAAAACAAAATACACAAAATATGTTTCATTTGCTAGGTACGGTTGGGCGGAAAAGTTCGAATCCAATTTATGAATGGATGGATTAATTGATGAAACAAGTACGCACTTTTCTAACCAGCTACCTATATACAAAACTAAATTAAGCTACGACAATCGACATGGTAAAATGTGATAAGATTAGGGTATTACCTAGGGAAAACCACAGACACGTTAAAAATATCGTACGAGTGTTAATATAATGTTATACGCATAGTTAATAAGAGAGGCCTACATCCAGTAGTGGACTATCATAGGCTGATGATGTATAATATATTCATAATTTCAGTAGTATATTTTTGAATATTAGCTTCATACCACCTGATGAGCGATTTTTAATTGAAGACGTTGAATTTTCATACTCAACAATTTCAACATCTTCAAAGAATATCACATCATCAGCCTATCTCAGTCCACTGCTGGACGTAGCCTTCTCCTACTATGCGTATTAGTCACATTAGGAGGTAAATGCCGATAATCACCACGCTGGGCAAGCGGATTGGCGATCGCAGTAATGTGTCCACTATGATGACGCTGCTGCCCGTCATCAATCAAATTAAAGAATGGTCAGTGACACTTCAATCCCTTAGTCGACTCTTACGACTCCCGCGGGAAGAGTTGGGGTGGTGACAAATGTATTCTAACTGCCGTCACCACACGGCAAAGAATTTGAAATTATATTTCTCTGACATTGCATTCGAAGTTAGAACCCCACGACAATTAATTATTTAAATGTGTAAATATTTAAACCAATACCAGTTTTATTAAATATTATATACGGAACATACTACACTGTACATTGAACGACACTACGAGTCTATTTATATTTAATGATGCTTTACGACCCTATAATTATGTCTAAAGTTAAAAGGTTTCGTGGCTATTTTTACCTGACTACTTATATTTACCATCAACTCATCGAAATAGATTAATAGAAGTACACAGAAGTTTATGAAAATGTTTTCATGTTTTGAGAATTGTTAATCGTTATATTAGTTTCATATTTTTATTTACAAATCTGTACAATTAATATGATTGTATCGATAAATTAAATCTAATTAGCCTGTCCCGTATCTATATACTTAGTTCTATTTTGACTTTGCCACTGACAAGTTTACATACTTTTCTTATCTTACAGGTATTGTATTGAATTCTATAAGAAAGTAATTAATGATTTTTTTTATATTTGCGTATACAATTTTAAATTTTAATTTAATAAATACCCTTGTATATTATAACGAAACGTAAGCGAATTGCTTAGTTTTGTACTTGATTAAATACGTTGGTTTACAGACTAATAGGATTTGCCCGCCTTCCATACCAATAAAACACAGTCTATAGCTGCACCTCAACCGTATTAACTGTAAGTTTATACGAGTGGGAAGAGACTAGAATTCTTGTTACCGAAGTTTTTAAAAGGAACATAACGCCTCTTTCCGTAGTAACGTAGCCAATCGACAACCAGGAAACATACTAGCTCCTCCTATTGCTATAGTAAAAACCGTTATGTATTTTATGCAAATATGCTATCATTATATTTTATGACAGCACTCTAACTTATTATAATAATTTAAGAGGGATATACATAACATACCTACCAAAAGCTGGCAATTGTAACGGTGATTTACGCTCACCCGGGATCCGGACTATGAGAAATCCCTTTAGTACCGTTTGGTAGCCAGATTTGGTAGCTGGCTGCGAAATGGGAAATATGGTTTCACGCCTGGGAGCCAGCTATGAAATGAGAATAACTTCGCCATCTCGTAGCCTAATTTGGTATAAACCCAGTTACAAATCGGTAATGATAAGTCCCGATTTAAAGCCAGTTACCCATTGGGATTTTATTCCCATTTCGTAGCTGGTTATGAAACTTTGGCTACCAAAGGGTACTAAAGGGAGAAATCCCGTACCATGATATTTCATAAAAATCTTAGGTACCTACATTCTACCTGAAATTATTATCATGTTCAGTGACCTTCGGTGCAGCAGTTATTTCCATCAGTTCAGTTATACAGGAGTGGAGAACAAAAGTGTTAGTTCTTGTGACACACGGTTTTATTTCAGCTAGAATGGCTACTTCGATGTCACTGATGAATCCGTAATTTTCTTGCCACTCAAAAAACGTGTACGATGTTCAACACATTAGGTACTAAAATTGTTATGATTATGAAGATTTGTAAGCACGAAATTTCCCATCATTTGAAAACACATTTTAGAAGTAGAGCCTTAAGGCTCTAGCTTCTTGCAATAGAAATTTGGGGTGTTTTGTCCATAGGCTACGAATGCTACCTGCTTAATGCTTACGGCCCGTGGCCAAATACTTGTTTGAATGGTGCTCTAAATGAGATTCGGTTATAAATATTTCAAAAGTCTTTCTACTGTTTTGCTAGGTCCTGTAAAATGTAAATGTAAACTGTATTGATGACTTGTTTCTTTTTCTCTGAATTATATAAGATAATCAAATGCAAAATATGCACAGATTAGTGTTTAACGATACTTATTTTAAGAATTAAGTTTAAGTGATCGTTTAATGTCATATTTTCGATAAATTTGTTGTTGTAAGTTATTCCATAGCACGTTTACTATTTGTTAATATTCGATTTAGTGCCACATAAAACAAATGAAATCAAAACAAGGCGTGTCGTTAATTTAACACATGCAATTCTAACTTAAAACACCTATTAAAAGCTGGTAGAGAATTCCCTTAGTAATTTAGTCCTTCTTTTAAACGCCGCCATTTTATTTTATGACGTTAAATAAAATGGACGAGATGTGCTCAAGAAAAATAACTACTCGTACAAATCATCAATCGTATTATGCAAGAATGAACTCTTCACTGTACAAAATGAACAGGAGATATAAAATACATAGGATACATATTAGTAAATAAATGTACGTCTGATGGAACAATCTTAAATACCAATCAACCTAGCTTACCTCAATAAAATTAAGGCTTGTGTCGCGGGTACTAAGTAGTAATCTAATTATCTAATGAATATGTACATAATAAGTATATAGGATAATTTTCATGTCGTCACTAACCACGATAGGAACAATCAATTCTGATAAGCTATGAATTGACCATCCGCAGTAGAACCAAAGTAACCGAAGTAGCTCTCCGAATCGCTAAACTGAAGTGGCAGTTGGCGGGGCACATTGCGCGTAGAACCGATGGCCGTTGGGGCGGGAAGGTTCTCGAGTGGCGGCCACGTGCCGGAAGGTGCAGCGTGGGTAGGCCCCCCACAAGGTGGACTGATGACCTGGTGAAGGTCGCAAGAGTCCGCTGGATGCGGGTGGCACAGGATCAGTCATTGTGGCAATCTTTGGGGGAGGCCTATGTTCAGCAGTGGACGTCTTTCGGCTGTCATGATGATGATGATGATGATGATGGTGAATTGCTTACCGGGATTCAAAATTTAAGTGTCGTAGTTGTAGGTAAACCGATATAGTCAGTCACTACCACCATAACTACCACCACGGCTTTAAGCAGTACAGTTAAGTGCAAAAAATAATATCGAAAGAATCCGCTCATAAATATGTTACGACGTTCTTATTACACAGAATTAGAGTGCACTGGGACATATTTTTGAACATTTTTGTATACACCTTATTTTGTCTTTGACTGTACCTACCGTATAAACGTGAACTTTACTTATTATTTTAAATGTCCACCTGTGTTTTAACTTTAAAATCCGGCCGGCTTTGAATATAGTCCACAACTTCAAGATTTCAAATCAAGAAGGCAAGAAAAGAATGTTTTACATTAATTGGCTGTATTCAAAATCACCGACCCTAAACGGGAAATTGGGCGCTTGCCACACAAGGGCCATAAGACCTCGAATGTTGTTCTCATTGCTTCTGTTCTGAGCACAGGCGAGCATTCAACAATCTGCAATGTAGGTCTACCTGCTTCATGTGCATAAATTATGTTTGGAAACAGTCCTAATGAATATGAAGCACTATAAAAAGCAAAGTATGTTTGTATGCTGGCTTTATTATTCGTGGTATTCATAAGGTATAGGGTAAAGGACACAGACAGTAATTATAGCCGCTATGTCTTTTTTCTATTTCTCTTGATGGTCAATTTTAACAAAAACGTCTAAAGTTATAACAGGTAGATACTGTAACAATGAGCTTCAGTATCGACTAACACATATATACTAGTTTCAATGTCGACAGAAGCATTAAATATAGACGATTACGGAAAACAAATAATGTTATAAATCAAATATTTATGTATTATTTTACGATATTAACCAAAAACTCGGATAACACTAAGTCTATGGGTCGTTTTCAAAAATATTGTAGGTAATACCTACGTAATTAAAGGTGATAAAGGGTAATAAGTAATGATATTTTTGTATGTACACGGCTTTATTGCCTAAACATTAAGGTTGTGTAAATATATTTTCTGCCCTCCGGCCGGCAAACAGCCCATTGCCGGCCACTGCGCTAAACTAAGTTGTCGCCTGCCGGCTCCATTGAGCAGAAACATAGTATACACACCTCGGCCGTTAAATGGGAAAGCCTCGGATCACATGTTTCCCGCTTAATTGGCCTTGGTATGTAATCTACTATTTTGACACCTAAACCATAATGATATTTTTGTCGTAGACTGTACAAAAATTATCGTTTCCATTGAGTTACGAAAGTTAATCATACAAACTATATAACTGTCTAATTACACGTTAAGTTGTGTTTCACGTTTTCTACCAAAGCAGTCCTGTTGAAGAATGAATTTTTTGCTAAAATATTGCTCATGTATTTTGGTACAGGTAAACACGGCTTACAGCAAAAGAGTGTATTTAGTTAAGGAAGTTAAACAACTTAAGACGACTAAGGATAAACAGGCTTCATGTTTCCCAACATTGTCCACTAAAAACTCGTGTAAATTAAAAACAAATGTTTCTCGTTTTAAACCATAAGACTTAATATAAATGTGATGATCTTGTTAACGCGGAATTATTCTTGTTATTCTGTCCCCTAACCCAGGGGATAAAGGTTGTATAGTTTGTTAGAAGAAGTTATACGCTCTATCAACATGATTAGTGGGATCTATCATGGAACTTTTTGGAACGATACTTGTCCTGTATCTGTAAAAAAAGTTTGTAAATTTTAATGCAAATTAAACTGTGATTTTAAGTGTTTCAGGAGAAAGTCACCATGGCAACGAGGGGCAAGAAAAAGGTAATTGTGCCCAATAACCGTGTCAACTAGTAATCTAAGGTCAATGTGGGTCTGCGGGTAAGACCGTCTATCGGGAAAGTCCGTCTACCAACTGAATTCTGACCCTAATTGAACAGTATAAAGACGCATATGACGGACTTTCCTTGGTGAAGACACATTTATCAACATGCGTACGCATTTTGTCTAATAAAATTGGCCGTTAAGTATGAAACCTGTAAGCATGCGTACGCGTGTGGAAAGCTGGACGCGGTCCCATACTAAACTGACATTTTCTATAGACAAAATGCATGCTGATGAATGTGTCTTCACTCTTAGCCGCACCTTAATAGGATGAAGTTAGTCAGTCGCTCGCTACGCCAGGGGGGGGGGAGCTACCACAATCTACTACTCCTAATTCGATTCAGTTTCGGACCTAATCTGAATCACGACAGTGCCATAGAATAACTGTCAAAATCTGACCGAGCCTATACTGATCGCGTTTAAGAGATCAACGTAGCTCCCCTGGATGCTTAGCCAAGTTGCCAATCGCTAACGCTTGGTAGCGTATCGTATATAGTTTTCCCTCTCTGTCACTCTTTCATATTAGTGCGACAAAGACAGTTAGCTGCCTTTTGTTAACGATTGACGATTAAGCGTTAGCGATTGGCAACTTGGCTAAGCACCCTGTTTACTTATATAGGCGATGGGAACATGAGCCTTGGTGCGACAATTTGGCTCCTTGCGAGACAATGGCAGGCTCAACGCTCCACCAAGCCTGGTACATCACATTACATTTGTTACAGCCTGACAATTAAATTAAACCTTGCATCACAATGCCTGACAAGCAAAGTTTTTTATTTGTTGACAAGCTCATTTAAATAAATCGTGTGTAATTAACATTGATCGGACAAGTCATCCAGCCGTGTGGTGACGGCAATAAGAATACATTTGTCGTCACCCCAACTCCTCCTGCGGGTGTCGTAAGAGTCGACTAAGGGTTTGAAGTGTCACTGACCATTTGTTGGGCAGCAGCGTCATCCGCTATCATCGTAAATCCGCTTGCCCAGCGTGGCGATTATGGGTATTTTCCTTCTAATGCTTTTATACGCATAGTTAATAGGAGAGGCCTACGTACGTCGTACAGCAGTGGACTATCATAGGCTGATGATGATGGACTAATCATCTATAAAATGCAATTTCAAGGACATTCCCTTTTCAAGGTCCCGTTGTTAATGGTAGGAAAAGAACCCGTATATTGGAACTCGTACTCGTCATGTCCGTTTATTCATCTGTCACAGGAGATTTAGTTGGAAACTATAAGTACCACAGTAATGAAATCAGATGACGATAATAGGTTGCATGAACCGCTACAAAACTAGGATACAAAATAATAAAAAAAAAACTTAATTAAGTATTTTGAGGGGTGGCCCTCCATACATAACGGTTTTTCCATGTTCATAAACATACATACATAACGGTTTTAGTTCGTGTGCGGTAGCAATGGAAAGGTCTTATACAATACCTATATATATTATAAAGGTCGGTAAGTCCCACTCAATGAAGACTTGTGATGTGGGTACCAAGCCTGTAAGCAATTATGGCCTGGCCACACTTAACGATTACACCCTGTATATGTATAATAGATAGATACCTATAGATAGTTAAATACATAGACCAGCCATGACCAAGGAACAAATATTTGTGATAAATAAATACACAAATAATGCCCTCGCCGGGTTCGAATCCCGGCGAGGGCATTATGGCGGAGAATACGGAGGCTGTCAAAAAGTTTTAAGAATAACTTAAAAATGTAAATATTGAATGTCATTTACTAAAGAAAAAATACCGAAGTTTATCAACGTTCCACAAAAATAAATAACTTAAAATATCGAATAACAAAATTGGAAGTTTTCGAATACCTATTCGAATTGGATGCCCTTATTTACGACATTTTAGAATGTATTTTATTTACACGCCACAAAACATATATTACGATACATTTACGAATGTGTGTCCAAGTTGTAAGATTTTTGGGAATACATAATCAAAACTAACGGCGGTTATAGTGAAGTGTAAACATGGTCGCCTTATGGTTGATTTGTTAATTTTAGTCACAGGGCATTTATTGTCTTAATCAAGTTCAATTTGATTTGATTATCCGAGCACCGCACTGGTAAACGTTTTGTTTCGCGTTAGCAGAAGTGTGTCATTTGAGTTAACTCGTCAATTAACTACTTAAATATAGGTACTCTGTGGCCCTGCCGCGAACTCCGAAGTTCGCAAATTTCGGGGATTTGTCTCTGTCACTCTAATGATGCCTTCGTTGGTGTGACAGAGACAAATCCCCGAAATTTGCGAACTTCGGAGTTCACGGCAGGCCAACAGTTAACAGACTGGTAATAATCGAATCACGGTCTAATTTACGATTAATATATTTGATATTTTTGCCGTTTTCTCTGGTACCATAAAAAAAATTGTGATTCAGGTATGAGGTAGGTGTACGTATCTTGTTATAATCATAGAATTAGACCAATTATGAAATTATTCGTTTAAAAACTGTTCCAGGAATATTTGAACGAAGCTTTGTGAATGGATCTAAAAACAGTGTTTGATAACACACATTCAGGACGGTTCGACTTGGTAAGTATGTGATGTTTAATGTTTATATTAGCGCAGCCATGGGACGGGATACCCTTGCGACCATATCAAAGGCGAAAATGTAGACGTTTGCGAAATATGGGTTGCGATTAGGGCTGCCAACCATACCGCTATATGCGGGACGTCCCGTTACTGGGGTCCAAAAGAATGGGTCGCCAATTATCCCGGTTTTCAGGGTATACTAAACAATAATAATAATATATTAATACGTAAATGAGATCCGACTATAGCCCGCGAGCACCGTGCACTTATTATATGCATTTGAATACGATGGGTGCTTTAGGTGCACCTAAATTGAACCGATCTGAAATAAGCTTCGTTTTTATTAATGTCATAAAAACTCTATGCCAATTTGTAATAAATTTTTCTAAAGTTGTCTAACTTTATGTTTTTAATCAGTTAATACTTTCATGTGTGTGGTGGAGTCCCGATGAATTTTAAAGGAAAGTCCCGCAATTAATTCACGAATGTACTGCATATCTGTGAACTTTAGTTGGCAACCCTAGTTGCGATGCCAGAAGGCCATCATTTGTATGAAATTGACGATGAAAACGTAAACGCGATCGAGACGTTTTTTATAAGTTATTACCTACACTCGGCCTTCTGGTCTGGTTCGTACCTGGGGGGCTACCACGATGTACTAATGCGATTTAGTTTAGGACCTAATCTGAATCGCAATGTGTCACTTCCAAAGAATAACGTCAAAAACTGACAAGTGGAACCTAAACTGAATCGCATTAAGAGGCGCATGTTTTGGCTGTCCAACGCGGCTATGCAGTTGGTATTTTCGGCACCTTTGGGCCAGCTACATTTACTATTATAATAAAAAATATGTTTATAATATTTAGGGATTACTCATGAAATAAAACTATGAAAACGGATTAAACTCAATTAACTTTAATTTCAATCCGACATTTCGAACACTTACAGGGTTTGTGGTCTGCGGGCGTCGCCCGCGAGTTTAACTATCCGTTTTCATAGTTTTATTTCACAATTACATTTGTTTATTATTTTTGACAATTATTTCATTATATTTATGTTTACATGTTTTTCGATGAAATCAGAGGTGGATGTTTTTATCGTGGAATTGTAATTATTGAAATAAATTACATGGTTTAAATAGAGGATTTAAATAAACTACGCGCAGCTAAAGAGATAATGTCAGTGCACATGGAAAGTCATGTCACGACTCTTAAAATAGACCTTGTGTGTTCTTTTAATAAAGTCAATTTTAAACACCGTCACAAGGTACCTTTCCGTGTAAACTTATACATATTGATACATACTTAAGGAACGAAATGTTAAGTACGAAAGGTAGAACGTGCTACACGCTGCGCAAACGCATAGCAGTAGTGCTCCTATGACTTGAAGGGAACTAAAACCTAAAAAGAGAAGGTAATTGGGCTAAATTATACAGTTGTCTAATTGCTTTCTTCAGATTTAGGTCATCATCATAATCTCAGTCGGAAGACGTCCACAGCTGAACATAGGCCTCCTCCAAAGATTGCCAGAATGACCGGTCCTGCGCCACCCGCATCCAGCAGACTCCTGCAACCTTAACCAGGTCATCAGTCTACCTTGTTGAGAGCCTTCCTATGAGGCCCATTGTAATCGACCACATTTCAGTACCGTATGTCATCACTGGCAACACACGCAGATTGAACATTGGTAAACAAAAATAGGATGTAATTGGTAAGTAAAAGTAATAATTCGCAAGTAGGAACCTGGTTAGGTTAGGCTAGGTGATGTATTTAGCGTAATTGCATCTTACGTCAATGGTATATAACTTCCCCAATGGTCAGCTAAGCAAGCTGTTAGCAAGAGAAGCTTTGCCGCTGGCTGTAAAGTGTAAACAAAGCGATAATAATGTGTCTAAGTTGATAACGCCGTGCGCTGACGTAGATTAGGCCCGTCCGGTTCAGATAACATTATGCGGAACGCTGATCCGAATTATTTCATTACACGATGCACTTTGTATGCTTATTTTCCTTGGACAGTCGTCATCAGATAATTATATCGTAGCATCTGGAGCGTCCACAAATATCTGAACAAGCCTTTATTATCATAACGATAAATATTGTTCATTAATTAAATAAATAATAAAAGGCGTGTTAAGATATTTTATATCAAATATAACAAATAAGTATTAAAATATTTACTTTATGGAAATACCTAACACCTGTCATATTATTTATTAGAGATACAAGCAAAGACTTACAACCCATTTGTGAACTTTGTAAGGAAACTATGAATGTTTGAGGAGGAAAACAAATGACTTTAAACTTTCAGATATTTAGCAAATTTTTATCTGGAATTCTCACAGTTCTGCACTGGGGTTTTTTCCGTTTCAAATTACGAAAAAATAACTAAAATATACTGATCTTTATCACGTTAACCTGCTGCGATATTCCTTTGGAGCTAAGTTAGAAGATTCTGCATAGAGTTTAGGTACAGTCATGATCATGAATGAACTTTTTTATAGTAGCAAATAGCAAAAGTTAAGTTTAATCTTATTTTTTGTAGGGCAACCGCTCCTTCTTTTCCAGAAATATACGATCCATTGTTTCATTTGTATTGTATTTATTTATAAATAAAATAGTTCTTTATCGGTCAACAACAACATACGATCTATTGCCACCCGTGATCCACTGTACCCGCTTTCCCCTATATTTTTAAATAAGTCGTTTTAGGACCTGGGTCATGTTTGTATTCATAATAAGGTTTGGTCATTTTAACAAGCTTGATTATGAATTATTTTGGTTACCTACCACTTTCTTATGTAACGTCTGGCCGCCAAAAGTTATAACATAACATAACAAACTGGAAGTGCCCGCAGAGTTCATACAAAATCCATATGCGTTATGTGATTCCTATGTATTCGCATTCGTAACGGTAATTACAAACTTTTGGCGGTCAAACTATATTAAGAGTCCGAAGCAAGCTCGGTTCTCCGTAAAACGTAGTGTGGTTCTTATTTTGATATAACAGGTTGCATTGTTATGAAATTTTGTAAATACAAAGAGATGAGACATATGTATCTAGGGCAGAATTAGTTCCCGAGGTTTGGAATATTATGAGAAAGAAAATATAACGAGTATAAGTTTTGCATTTTAGACCCTCCAAAACATGTTCAGTTCAGCTGGATATCATGACCAAAATATAACTTTTATAAAATCTATTTCCACCCTTGACAATACTGTGTAATTACACAAGAAGAAGAAATAAATTTTGTGGTTTCAAATAAGACCGAAACTAAGGAAACCGGTTTAAAAACGACAAAACTGAATGCAAATCTGCTACGAATAACTACTTTAGCGCTAGGGAAGCCCAGGCGATGCCCAGGGTGCTTAGACAAGTTGCCAATCGCTAGCGCTTAATCGTCAGTCGTTAACGAAAGGCAGCTACCTGTCTTTGTCGCACTGATATGGAAGAGTAACAGAGAGGGAAAACTATGATACGCTACGAAGCGCAAGCGATTGGCAACTTGGCTAAGCATCCTGGGTGCCTACCATGAGCGGTCGCGGTGTTATTTATTAATGCGCGTTTACTTTCTATTCATCCCGCTCGTACTTTCGTATTAGTGCGAGTGAGCCAGACAGAAAGTAAACGCGTGTTAATAACGTAGCGGAAGCTCATGGTACGGCTATAGGGGATCGGGTTAACGCGCTCTTACTTTATTTCCAGCGACAACAGACGATAACTCGCTTTCCCCTCACATATATTTCTCATAAACCCAAAGACCTATGGGCCTTAAGCCCTAGGCAACCAACCTTCCCCCCTGGGCGACCCTTCGGGGCACCCAGGCGTCAAATTGGACGGAAAGGGAAGGCACCCTCTCCAAACTCGTCTCAAAAAAAAAATACTTTATTTCCAGCGCACTATACCGTCTATACCTATCTCACTCTAGGTGAAACAGCAACATCCAGTGACGGATATGGCGGATCTCAGCGCGGAGTTCAGCGTTGGTTGCTTGCTGCAGACTCTTAATACTTACCGAAAACAAAAAGATTTGAGTATTCCTATCCTATACTTTAGGTTCAAATTTACTTGGTTTCCTGCTTGAACTATATCCAGCATTATCACTATAGCAAAGTAAATTTTATATTTTCCCGCCTTTTCCTTCTGGCTTTTCCGTTGGTTCTAAGTATTCGAAATCAGACATGGCATGCTTAAAATACCTACAAGAACTAATAATAAAACAAAAATATATCAATGATTTTCGTGCAAAGTTCTGTATTTTAGTTTATCTTTGAGCAATTGAGGTTAGTATAATAATCTCATTATAATACCGTAATAAAATACTTCTGTTTGGTACAGGTCTAAGATGAGCTAGACCTTGTGTCAAAAATATGTGTACCTATGTGTTGTCACATCATGACCTACTTAGATGGACTTTATGGCACAAATAACCTAACCCTAACCTAATTCTTACCTATTAATGTTTCGGTAACTTCTTACACAAATAAAACGTACCGTAAGGTAAGGCCTAGTTAATATTTTGACTACTCCTTAAGTAAATAGAAAATATATGCAACGCTACCATTTTCAAAGTCTGTTCAAGTCCACGATATTATTAGTACAATGATAAATGCTTCCTATCACCAAACGAGTTCCGTTTGCACACATGTAGTTCAAGAGATATAGTCTAACCTAACCTTACTATAACCGGTTCTCGTGGATGTCATGGCGGCGATATTTGAACGTGAACTTAGCTTACCATGCTGCGCAGGAGTGAAGTATAGCGCAAAGAGATCATCGACGGAGGAGGTCGAGGTGACGGGTGCGGGGTGCGGGGGCTGCGCGTAGGGCTGCGGCTGCGCGAGCGGCGGCGCGGGCCCGCCGTAGTGCAGCCCGCTCGGGCCCGCTTCCACCAGCAACTGCATCTGCGAGATGTCCACGAACTCGTCGCCGTCGCCGCGCCCCAGCTCCTCGTCCTCCGGCCGACGCATCGCGATCACCGAGAGCATCGCACGCGCGCATCCCCGCTCGCCGCACTACACAACATGCACTCGCGCGCACTCACTCACAGCCGCTCAACGGCATCCGCACAACACTTCACTTATTATTACTCTCTACCTACTAAATTGACGCGATCACAGAACATTTAGGAAACTACGAATATGCGGCACGATAATCACTCAGTCATCTACTGGTAAATGAACACAGATTTCGCAGAGAGAGAGTCGTCGTCGACGCCACATCCTCGACTGAGGCGTGATCGCGGCGAGGGCGTGCTGCCGCCCCCGGAGCGCCGGTCGTCGCCCGCCGTGTTCAATGGACAGCACCCGGTCGAGGTCGGCGTTCATTCACGACGGCTGCGTTAATGGCGAGCGGGCCAGGCGCCCTCGCTCAGCCGGCGTCGCCCACGTGCGCGAGAAATGGCGCGGCGTCGCGACGACGAAGGGAGGCGCGCGAAAAGCGCGCGGCGCACAAGTGTAGTGATGGTTGAGCACCGGCGAGGCGCGTGGGTGCCGCACGTGGGCGCGGAGGCTCGCCGCGTCGGCTGATCGTGCGCGTGACGTAGCGCCATGCTGCCCGCAGCTGACGCGGCTACTTCACACTATAACGAGACAACTTCACTACTGAAACTTACAAACAAACTTTTAATTCAGTTTACATTTTCTTTTTCCTCTAGAATGAATCATAGTCCGGATTCGCGCGCTACGCGGGCGGCGCGCGGTTGTTTTTGGTCACGCCGTAATTAGACGAGCCCGTGACGTGGACTCCTCTGGTCTAAATATTTGCGGCATTACGTAGAGCTAACGGATAAATCATCTAAAAATAATCACCTGGTCATAGCTACGTAACGATTTTCTATTACCCCATAAGATATTTTTAGTATATATTGACGCACATAGTCACCCACGTTTCTTTTATTCGAGAATACTGTTATGATTCGCCTTGTTCTTTTATAGATGTTCCAGCCTAAAATATTTGAATCATTAATCTTAATTAGGCCATTACATTGATATAAAAGTAACAACCTACTTAGTAACAACCCTAAGTATTACAACGAGATTCATTGCTAAGTAACAAATCCCCACTAGACTAAACATAGACATAAGTTTATTCTAAGTAAATATACAATTAGTGAATTTTGAGAAACAATGTTGAATTGAATTAAGTAGTTTAGTTGAGCATTGAATGGGCTGAATGTCGATAGATACAGTCATGAGGGCATGTTTATTGGTGTGCCTTATTCCCTTGTAATAGGGCGAGAAATGTTTATTTGTCCGTTATACGCTTTGTATGTAGGTAGACGCGCGGGTTCCCCGGGGAAAAAACATCCCCGGCGGCGAGGTGATACGCGATATTCCCGAACGAGGAAAGGTCGCGTGGTTGCCATGGCCACCTGTTGATCCGCGCTCCAAATGTCAAAGTGCACGGGCCCAGTAGTACCGTAGGCGGCACTTTAATGTCCCTAAATTGTACTCCCGCGTACTGATGATGGATTTAAATTATTTATATTTGTATTCGTCAGCACAAAGGTCACGGGAGCATCGAATATTCAGACAAATGTAGGTGTAGGGCTCCGCCTCCAGAATTTACATATGAAATTGCTAATATATCAACACGGGTTAAGTAAGCTTGCCATTTCATATTTCAGCTCGACTTGTAACATGTCAAAGGGCCCCCTTTCCATGTTAGCAGTATATGAAACATAATAGTAATCTTTTTTAAAGTCGGTTAAATTCCACACTAGTGTCAGATGGCAACTGTAATAATTAAAATCTTTCTCATAACACAAGTACGCTTTATCGTTTGAAATCGTAGATGAATTCTCGGAGAGCTTAGTCATTTATAATAAACCAATTTATTAAGACACTTAATTAATAGAATAATTTGAACCTTATTTCAATGTCATAGAGCTTGTACCGTATAAATTATTGTCTTAAAATCAGTTTGGTTTCTTGAATGTGACGTGATACTTAAAAAGAATGCCGCACGCGAAAATATCCGATACAAAATTGAACCATATTATAAAGTATTAAAAAAGGGCGGACCTTTAAACTTGCATTCATATAAAAAAAAACTAAAATGTTTATGATACAAACTAGAGGTTCATGCCCAATAGGCGTTTATAACTAGATGTGTTCACACCCATTGATTAGGTCAAATTGGACTTTATGTTAATTAAGAAATACTATTTAATCTTTGTAAAGTTTAAACGGAGTTATGAAATTCAGTATGGGTTTTCAAAATACCAATGGTATGCTAGATGACGTGAGTAGGGAAGTGGGGAAGGGGTAGTTTAAAAGCGTGTGCACGAGCAAATTCGGGATCGGTCTCGGATCGGTTTTTGGCTTCTTGCGGAACGTTGGACGAAGTTCTCATAGTGCAGGTTTAGGTCATTCTAGGTTACCTGTATTATGTCCTGAAATATGGATTTTGCTAGTATCTTGTGATTCTAGTGAGGTCTGGTTTTGGACATGGTATAGGGAAACTAGTTGTGGGGTTTCGTTTTGTTATTTTAAATAATTTTGTGTTAAATTTTGTGATTTTAATTATTTCATTACTTGTTCTTTTGTGGTCCAGAATAACGCTAGTGTTTAATATTTTAAAGCAGTGTAAAGTTTTCGTGCGTAGAGTTGTTTTTAATTTTAGTAGATAGTAGCTATCTTCGTTGTTTATTGATTTGTGCCCAGGCAAGTGCTAATATTTTAGAATATTGGTGAAGTTTAGGCTACAAATCAATAGGCTATTAAAAGTTGTAAATTCTTGTTTTTTTTACTTTAGTGCCATTCATTAATTGTTTTCAATATGTGAAGTTTTTGGTTTGGATTATTTTAGTGATATTTAGCACTTTAATGATCTAGATTGGAAGTGTCACATATTATAGTTATATAGTGATTAGTGTTTTGAATTATTATGGGATAGGGAGAACTAGTTCAATCCAGCACAGTTTGCTGGGCAATTAGAGAGAAAGAACAGGTACCAGAACGGTGACAACGTCGGTTCTTGCTTTCTAATTAGCGTTCTTTAGTTTAGTGTTGTAAATATCTGGTGGGTCCAGACAGTTACCAGCATTTATTGAGACTGGTGTTTTACCCCTAAGTGCCGGACGATTTGGAAAGTCAACTCTGATTTTCTAAATTAGCCAGTTGCCTAGTCCTTTTTATCTATATATTTATATATTCACATTTATTCGTCAGTTTGTTCCTTTTCTGTCCCAATCCCTATCGAGAAGGAACAAACAGCACACGGGAAAATAGGGTGTTAGTCTAATGGAGTTTTCCCATCCGAAGTAGGTAGCTTTAGCCTAGAATTTCCCATTGCACATCGGGAAATTACGCGTGTAAATTAAATGTGCACCACGGGGTGCTAGTTTGCGTATATTTCGGTAGAATAGTTGGATAGTGTAGCTGTTAGGGCTAGGAATATTATAGGCGTAGGTTTTGTAGGATACAAGTGATTTTCTAATTTTTGAGATGTATAAGCCATTACATATTTTCATTAGTTAGCTAGGTTCCGGTACATATTTATATGGCTTCTTAATTTGTTTACGTACATTAATTACGGGTTTATGGGTTACATTTCAATTAGCTAGGATGTAGGGTGGGTTTAGGGACAAGTTAGGATTTTATTACATACATTTATTTATGACACAAATTGACAAACCTGACATACTATTTGACAATTTATATTTTGCTCCTTGCTATTCTACTGGTAGTTTAAAATATTGTGAGAAAACTAAAATAAATACCTCACAATATGTCGTAACTTTAGAAGCACTTTGTTTTTGAATATGAAAAGAAAATATTTGTTTGCCCGTCTCTTAGCAGTGAGTACTAAGTTTTCATTCTGTTTTCTATGGTTCTGTAATTTTCCAACACGACCTTAAGAATACAAGGTCATACCTACTATCACAAATCATACTAGTAACGGTATGTAATTTTCAATGAGTAATTTACCCAGGCTAGATCGCAGTAAGATCGTAGTTTATTTTGGTCTGAAAGTATGATACAAAATGGCTACACCTACAGTTTGGATAATATTATTTCATTGAAACCAATACAAGAAATGTATTGCAAAAAATTGCAGAATTCTGGATAACTAGAGTGGATCTAATACTTCTGCTCCTACCAGTATTTTGTTATGTTAAATGTCCCTTTGCAAATCCTCTCATACAAGACAAGAAATGTCACAAAATAATGACAGGAAGGACTAAAAGGTCATGTCATTATTAAGTTCCTTCAGAACTTTAGTGCCTTCAGCACGGGGGCGGAATCCTGACCTTGCAACTGGAAGATGGATACGGATGCTGCGGGGCGGGGCAGTATCTCTAACCCCCAAATAAAAATATTTTCATTATAAATTTAATTTAACTTTTTTGTTTATATTGTGACATGTTATTGGACTATTTTTACATACTTTACAACATTCTTACTTCTGACAAACTAACTTTGACATAACTTACATCTGACTTCTACCTTACCTATATTCTGACATATTATTTCTTATTTTAAATGATTTCTTACACTTAGATTAAATATGCGTCTTAAGATACTCTACTCTTACCTATATGCGAAAAGGATTTCGGTTACTGACAACGGACACAACGAAGGGTTTCTAAATACACACTAACGATCATTTGGCCAATTTACTGATCCAATTCAAGATATTAACTTTGTTTATTCCGGTATTTGATTATTTATTATTAATTCATAAAGCAGTATTAGAAGTAGGTAAAAAGAATTCGAGATTTTCTTATTAGAATTTCAGATTTTCTTGTTTAGTATTCAGGTGACGTAGGTTAGGTGTGTTGGAGCGTTTATTTATATAGGGGGGGCTAGTATATATTAAGGGGGGTGTGTTACAATTGGTGCCGTTTCCGCAGGATATTTATAGTGAAAAATTTAGTTTATATTATTTTCATATTTATACATTTTTGTTTGATACGTCTTTTGTTACCTCGATATTATTTTTGTTATATTAATAATGTTTTACCTGACTTCATTGTTCTCAAAGTTTATTTGTTTACGTTTTGTTGTTGTAGGTTTTATATTTTAATTTTGAGTTGTATATCTTGTTTTGGATCAAAATGTTGTTATAGTTGATTTGTTCAGACGGTCGATTATAACAACACAATTGTTGCCGTGTAGATGGATAGCATATTTAGGTATGGAGTTTTGAGTTCATTAATTAAATAACGTTTCATATTTATTCCGAAAATAAATTCATTAGTAGGTGTAAATTCAGTGCCAAGTTAGTCATAGTTTTTACGTGTGTTTTACGCCATTAATACTTATTTTTATATATTTAAAAGATTATATAGTTTTACCTTTTTATGTACTGTAAATAATTAAAACTTTTATACACGGGGAGGCGTAACATATCAGTTTTCTCATTTTGTTGGTAGTTTCCTAAAATAATTAAAGTTTTATAGGCGGGGAGGCGTAAACAGTAATTTTAAAAATAGTGCAACAATTATTTTTTAGTTTTTATAAGATTCGGATATAAATTTTCACGTATTTGAAACTAAAAATAGATTTGAACTTTCAAACTTTAAGTTATCGTGATATCGGGTACGGTTAGATTGTTTATAAAAACTTGTCGCGACGACCACTTGACTTATTTCGGGTCTGCTATTGTTTTTAGTCGTTCTAATCATTCGCTCATTGTACAAAAAAGTGTTACGCCTAACCACTTGAACGTAGCATGAGTGTGCTTTTGTAAATATGGTATCGCTCAAAGAATTATTTAATGTTTAACTTTTTGTTATTTATGATAGGTATACTCTTGCAAGGAATTTGAATTCTAAAATATTTTGTTTTTGTTTTACATATTTGGCATTGGATTATAGGAAGTAGCGTATCGCGGTATTACATTAGGTATTTGTTTTACTAAAGTGGAGTGTTGGTCAAGTAGGTATTATTCCACACGGCTACTGTATATAGATTAAGTTAACGTATTTTTTATTGCATTTTATTTGATTGAAGTAGCCAGAAACAAATTACGAACGAATACATTACAGCGATTAACATGTGCTTTTATATATTACATTTATACGTTCTTAATTTTACATTTGTAATTTTACAACAACTGTACTAATCGTTTATGCAGTTCAGTTATTATGATTGCGTAGGTTAGTTTAATCTTTTAGTATGTCGCGCAATTTGTTTTGGTAGATTACTTTTTACGAAACTTTGCATTATTGTAGCAAAGTTTTCAATCGTCAGTTGAGCGCCTATTATTACTATTTTTAAAGTTTTACTTATGCGAAAAAAAAACGGGTTTACAAATAGTGCGTTAAAAGTTGTTCAGTTATATTGAACAATGTTACTACAATAGTATACTTTCATTATTTGTTTGCTTAATTTGAAAGTAATTGTTAACAGAAATAATGAGTGGTTTAAAACACTGTTCCAAGTAAGTTAACAAAAATAGAACAACGTTTTAGTTTTGAGAAAAATATTTTTATATTATATTTAGTCAGTCAATTCATTACAATACATTGTAATATACCTTACAGTGTATACTGTATATTTACCTGAAGTGAAGCGCGTAGATTTCTATTTGCTAGAGCGTAGTGACATTTCACTCATTCGAGTAATTTATAATAATGATTAAGTAGGTAAATACGTGATTGGTTTTACTGGTGTGGTATTGGTATCTTCCGTATAACGAAATATTCAAACTTGCCATTTTGTTAACTTGTAAAATATAATACTGTACAAGTAGGACTTTGTTTCTTTATGGTTTCTAAAAAGGTTGATACCTATCGTAGTAGACTAATATTCCTAATCCATTATGAATTGATGAATAACTACAATTACGGGATTCGTTTAGTACGTTTGTTAATTTTATACAATTAATTCTACTGTTTTACAGGCTCGCAGCTAATCTTATTGTAATATATTACGATATTTATGTATGTTTGCGTAAATTTTCAGTAGATATGCTATTGATATACCAACGGATAGTTAAACAATTCCTTTATTTCTTTGCGGTTTCGAAAGAAATATTTTGAGCAAACGACGTAATTATTTTTCTTACTCATTTAAAAAGTACTTAAGTATTAATACAAAAAAAATATACGTAAATTTGTTCGTTAAACAGTTGTTTCAATTCTTATTTAAATATTATTCAACCAATCATTTTTATACAGAAAAATATCAAAATTTCATAGCGTATTACGAAAGTATCTACTATAATTTAATCATTCGCTATTTATGTTATTAAATAAAAAAAAAAAACAGTGATATTTATTGTTCACTTTCTTTCTGTATGGCATATTTTTGACTTTGACAAAAAAGTATATGTAGGTATATTGTGTGACTATTACGTAATGAATTCGGTACTCTCATTCATAATGTTCAATAATTAATACGTAAAATAAATAGAATTCAAAATAATGATTACGTTCAAAGTAATTTACAACAACGGGTTAATTCAAGTTACTTTTTTGTTTTAAATTACATAAATTATACTTTATAATTTTATATTAATTATTACATAAACTGTTTAATTATTTTTTGTGGATTTATGTACTTTGAAGATTTGAGTGTTTATTATTAATGTACTGAGCTCTCCATATATTTTTTTGTGTGTAGTAATTGAACTCGTAGTGTATTTTTTTAAATCATTAAATGACAAACTATTTGCACTTCGATTATAATAATATTGTAGTATTTTTCAATATTATTTGGATAAAAAAAAAATTGCAACATTACTTAAATGCATTGATCGTATGTTTGCTAACAGTAAATTTGTTTCATAAAATTGACGCATTATTCAATTATTTTTGTTACTCTTATTATTTTTTTTTGCAAAAATTATTGTTAGACATTCAGGGATGTGTGAAAAAAAGAATGAAGACGAATAAATATGATGAATGTTACACTACAAGTTAGTGTAAATTAGTAATGCATGTTTTTTTTATAAAGGGCCCTGAGGAAATAACATTAATAATACATACTTTTTTAATATTCTGACTGGAACACTACACTACACAAGCGAGGTAATATGGTTGTTTGGAGTTAGGTTAGGCTCGAAAAAAAACATAGAGCACATTTGCAGATTTATAGCTGCCGCCATATTATCTCCACACTACACACAACATCGGTACAGAATCTCACACACCCGTCATTAATGGGACGTCATAGTACTTTCATCATATGGAAAAGCATAATGCGAAGTGAGTTTAGGAAAATGCTTCATAACGGCAAGTAATACTTCACTCATTTCGAATCTATTTAAAGATTACTTGTGCTTTTTCATTGGTCAGTACTATTTTCTCGTTTTATTTTATAACGAATACTTAACTTAGATACTTCATTTTGGTGCTTCGTTGTAGAAGCTTAGGGTTAAGCAATGCTTAATCTTTTGTATTAACGTCCCGTTAATGATATACATGCCCCAGACTAGGAAAGGCTTTTTGAAGATTTAAGTCGTGTGTTACGATGTTGGAATTAAATCTTTCAAAGATTGTAACTCCTCGAGTGGTATCATATACTCCTTGGCAAAAAGGTTCAATTTTGTCTTAATTAGGGATACGTTTGAATCCTTTCTTGGTCGGCAGGCGCGAAATGGATGCTAACCTAGTCGATACAAGTCGGAAGCTCTCGTATGTATCACTCGGATCGGTAGAAGACTAGCACAACTTCTATTTTCTTTTTGAGACAAGGTTGACTGGTTGCGTTTTTGATTATTTATTTCTAACATGACTGAACTTCTAAACTTATTCTTTCAGAGTGTTCATTCTTCAGTTTGGTTTAAACACACACCACACATAGCCGAAACAAAAAAAAAGGCTAACACAGAAGGGAAGAATGTTAAAAAGGTTCTTATTAGTAGGTATTTCACCGATTATTTTAATAACGTTTGTTTCTTTAATTTGATTTCTTATTTCTTTTGCCTATTTCGAAAATTTACTTTCGCAAATATATGATCTATATATTTAAGCTACAGCAAATTTTGGGAGGCGATTGTAACATGTCAAAGGGCCCCCTTTCCATGTTAGCAGTATATGAAACATAATAGTAATCTTTTTTAAAGTCGGTTAAATTCCACACTAGTGTCAGATGGCAACTGTAATAATTAAAATCTTTCTCATAACACAAGTACGCTTTATCGTTTGAAATCGTAGATGAATTCTCGGAGAGCTTAGTCATTTATAATAAACCAATTTATTAAGACACTTAATTAATAGAATAATTTGAACCTTATTTCAATGTCATAGAGCTTGTACCGTATAAATTATTGTCTTAAAATCAGTTTGGTTTCTTGAATGTGACGTGATACTTAAAAAGAATGCCGCACGCGAAAATATCCGATACAAAATTGAACCATATTATAAAGTATTAAAAAAGGGCGGACCTTTAAACTTGCATTCATATAAAAAAAAACTAAAATGTTTATGATACAAACTAGAGGTTCATGCCCAATAGGCGTTTATAACTAGATGTGTTCACACCCATTGATTAGGTCAAATTGGACTTTATGTTAATTAAGAAATACTATTTAATCTTTGTAAAGTTTAAACGGAGTTATGAAATTCAGTATGGGTTTTCAAAATACCAATGGTATGCTAGATGACGTGAGTAGGGAAGTGGGGAAGGGGTAGTTTAAAAGCGTGTGCACGAGCAAATTCGGGATCGGTCTCGGATCGGTTTTTGGCTTCTTGCGGAACGTTGGACGAAGTTCTCATAGTGCAGGTTTAGGTCATTCTAGGTTACCTGTATTATGTCCTGAAATATGGATTTTGCTAGTATCTTGTGATTCTAGTGAGGTCTGGTTTTGGACATGGTATAGGGAAACTAGTTGTGGGGTTTCGTTTTGTTATTTTAAATAATTTTGTGTTAAATTTTGTGATTTTAATTATTTCATTACTTGTTCTTTTGTGGTCCAGAATAACGCTAGTGTTTAATATTTTAAAGCAGTGTAAAGTTTTCGTGCGTAGAGTTGTTTTTAATTTTAGTAGATAGTAGCTATCTTCGTTGTTTATTGATTTGTGCCCAGGCAAGTGCTAATATTTTAGAATATTGGTGAAGTTTAGGCTACAAATCAATAGGCTATTAAAAGTTGTAAATTCTTGTTTTTTTTACTTTAGTGCCATTCATTAATTGTTTTCAATATGTGAAGTTTTTGGTTTGGATTATTTTAGTGATATTTAGCACTTTAATGATCTAGATTGGAAGTGTCACATATTATAGTTATATAGTGATTAGTGTTTTGAATTATTATGGGATAGGGAGAACTAGTTCAATCCAGCACAGTTTGCTGGGCAATTAGAGAGAAAGAACAGGTACCAGAACGGTGACAACGTCGGTTCTTGCTTTCTAATTAGCGTTCTTTAGTTTAGTGTTGTAAATATCTGGTGGGTCCAGACAGTTACCAGCATTTATTGAGACTGGTGTTTTACCCCTAAGTGCCGGACGATTTGGAAAGTCAACTCTGATTTTCTAAATTAGCCAGTTGCCTAGTCCTTTTTATCTATATATTTATATATTCACATTTATTCGTCAGTTTGTTCCTTTTCTGTCCCAATCCCTATCGAGAAGGAACAAACAGCACACGGGAAAATAGGGTGTTAGTCTAATGGAGTTTTCCCATCCGAAGTAGGTAGCTTTAGCCTAGAATTTCCCATTGCACATCGGGAAATTACGCGTGTAAATTAAATGTGCACCACGGGGTGCTAGTTTGCGTATATTTCGGTAGAATAGTTGGATAGTGTAGCTGTTAGGGCTAGGAATATTATAGGCGTAGGTTTTGTAGGATACAAGTGATTTTCTAATTTTTGAGATGTATAAGCCATTACATATTTTCATTAGTTAGCTAGGTTCCGGTACATATTTATATGGCTTCTTAATTTGTTTACGTACATTAATTACGGGTTTATGGGTTACATTTCAATTAGCTAGGATGTAGGGTGGGTTTAGGGACAAGTTAGGATTTTATTACATACATTTATTTATGACACAAATTGACAAACCTGACATACTATTTGACAATTTATATTTTGCTCCTTGCTATTCTACTGGTAGTTTAAAATATTGTGAGAAAACTAAAATAAATACCTCACAATATGTCGTAACTTTAGAAGCACTTTGTTTTTGAATATGAAAAGAAAATATTTGTTTGCCCGTCTCTTAGCAGTGAGTACTAAGTTTTCATTCTGTTTTCTATGGTTCTGTAATTTTCCAACACGACCTTAAGAATACAAGGTCATACCTACTATCACAAATCATACTAGTAACGGTATGTAATTTTCAATGAGTAATTTACCCAGGCTAGATCGCAGTAAGATCGTAGTTTATTTTGGTCTGAAAGTATGATACAAAATGGCTACACCTACAGTTTGGATAATATTATTTCATTGAAACCAATACAAGAAATGTATTGCAAAAAATTGCAGAATTCTGGATAACTAGAGTGGATCTAATACTTCTGCTCCTACCAGTATTTTGTTATGTTAAATGTCCCTTTGCAAATCCTCTCATACAAGACAAGAAATGTCACAAAATAATGACAGGAAGGACTAAAAGGTCATGTCATTATTAAGTTCCTTCAGAACTTTAGTGCCTTCAGCACGGGGGCGGAATCCTGACCTTGCAACTGGAAGATGGATACGGATGCTGCGGGGCGGGGCAGTATCTCTAACCCCCAAATAAAAATATTTTCATTATAAATTTAATTTAACTTTTTTGTTTATATTGTGACATGTTATTGGACTATTTTTACATACTTTACAACATTCTTACTTCTGACAAACTAACTTTGACATAACTTACATCTGACTTCTACCTTACCTATATTCTGACATATTATTTCTTATTTTAAATGATTTCTTACACTTAGATTAAATATGCGTCTTAAGATACTCTACTCTTACCTATATGCGAAAAGGATTTCGGTTACTGACAACGGACACAACGAAGGGTTTCTAAATACACACTAACGATCATTTGGCCAATTTACTGATCCAATTCAAGATATTAACTTTGTTTATTCCGGTATTTGATTATTTATTATTAATTCATAAAGCAGTATTAGAAGTAGGTAAAAAGAATTCTAGATTTTCTTATTAGAATTTCAGATTTTCTTGTTTAGTATTCAGGTGACGTAGGTTAGGTGTGTTGGAGCGTTTATTTATATAGGGGGGGCTAGTATATATTAAGGGGGGTGTGTTACAGACTATAACATACGATATTCTTATTTCATAAGTTTGAGCTTTCCATAATTTTCATTAGTCGGAATAAATTACTCCACATTTAATTCTTTTAGTGGAATATCGCTGATATAATTTATATGGGAACTAAAATAAACATTCGACTAATAACTATCTCTGCCAAATGTTTACCTATTATTATTTGTAAATATTATATTTTTGCAG
Source organism: Thaumatotibia leucotreta (assembly GCA_025490895.1). Lineage (NCBI taxonomy): Eukaryota > Metazoa > Arthropoda > Insecta > Lepidoptera > Tortricidae > Thaumatotibia > Thaumatotibia leucotreta. The sequence continues at coordinate 59,991 of JALPQI010001778.1, read as the reverse complement.
TTTACGACTAGTACTTGTATGTATACACAAGCCTAAAATTCCTGCGTCTAAATGACATCTTTCAATTCGAGTAGGTGGTATTTTTCCCAAAATAACAGTGCTAAATATTATACCCTCTAAATAATATTATTATGTTAGTGATTTTATTTTATACTATTGCTAAAAATATGTATCTCAATGAACTATGTTAATAATCAAACTTCAAATTTTATTGCCACAAAAAGAAAAACTTACTACTAATACATAAATTAACTTAACTAAGCTTATTACCTAGTAAGTATAAAATTAAACTTAAAATTAATATTTAGTAAGGCAATAGGTCTCAGTCTCAGCATGTGCTGCGCAGGACGCTCAGCGCTGGTTTTCAGACTGAGCCTTTAAAAATTGTGTCGGTCTCAAACATAAGACATGTACATTTTTTTATGGTGGTGCTGAACTATAACTAAGTAGATATCAATATAATAGAACAATTGTAGTATTTTATTAATGACATGGATAATGGATTAAAAAAATAATATAAAACAAATAAAATAATAATTAAGATAACAATAAATAAGCAAAGTGCCAATGGTATAATGAACTACCAGTAAAAGAAGAGAGAAGAAGAGAGTTTCATTACAAGAATAAAACTTTCTACATTAAAAATAGGCGGCCTTTCTTAATTCTGAAAAAGTATGTAGGTACTATTGACAAAATTTAATCCTGACCCACCATAGGACTTGTTTGTAATTCAATTACTGTTAATCCAAAGAAAGTTTTCTAAGAAGTTTATTCCTTTTTCGTGCAATGATATTTCTTTGAAGCCCAAATCTTCCTGCCCACTGAATATATTATTAGAAACGATATTAATTAGGCAAAAATATGGGCGGATATCAATAACGTTAAGACGGATTGCAAAAGCAAATAAATGCGAAGTGGAAATAGTGAAAATGTGTCGACTGATAGGCCTACGCGTATCCGGCGCCCACAGTACCGAATTGCGACAGTTACATGAGTACGGCCATTCTTTAACTGTTCGGATATCCTACGTGGGTTTCCTCGTCGTTCACGTGCCACCTTGTAATAGAGAAGTATGTCAGTAGCATTGCAAAGCAAACTATAAACAATTTTTTTTAGGTTGGCACAACAAAGTGACTCCACTCCGATCGTAAGTGAAAAGTAGAGCCCAAATCGCGGCGGTAACGAACAGGAGACAAGCAGTAAACTGTCAGTTGCCACCGCCTTGCTGGCCCTCTAGATGCTTCTTCACGCTTCGTTTAGAGGGCCATACTACGAGATATCAAAACGTACATCGATGTAGAATAGTTAGATTGCTACCCCACGAGCTTTTTCGTCCGGCATTCATCAAAAATTCGTACGTGTGTTGTTATATCAAAAAAATAAATTAGTAGGTACTTCTGTTGTGATTTGATGAAATCTGGAATTGATATGAACAAACTAGTTTTCTTTCACTCCCAGATTGCTGTACTATAATAAGGTACGTACTTACTTACCTAGTAGTTAAAAGTTATATTATTGATATATTTCTAAATATCTACGTGGGTTCGAATCCCACTTCTGACACCAAAATTATGTGGGATTCAGTATTGTCTATGAATGAAAATCGTGTCTTCAATATTAGTTATATTTTATCAACAGCTTAATTTATTTTACTCCTTTCACGTCTTACACTACGTACGTTCGTTAACCGTTCTCTCGTCCCTCTTGCACCGTCTACCACTCATACGCTCCGTTTCACTCATCTTCTTCCGTTTCGATCCTACGTGTATTATTTCAGAAGTGTCTCTTAAAAAGGGCTTCCACTTTGTCAATAGGGATTATTTGTCTTATGAAAACATAGAAAAAATAACCCTGTTCACAGAGTGGAAATAAGCACTTTGAAAAGACACTCCTCATTTGGTATATTCTAATTATTAATTGTATCTATTCAAATTACATCACATCATCAGCCTATCTCAGTCCACTGCTGGACGTAGACCTCTCCTATTAACTATTGTATCTATAATTTTTATGTAATTGCAATAATGTGGTAAAACAACCTCATCACGCCGTAATAATATATTCTGACCTTCCGAAAAATTTCACGCCGAATAATTTGCGTGTGAAAATTGTGAAAATCCGTCAGCTGCATGGCCTACGCGCATCCGACACCCACGGCTGTCGAACAACCACGCGATGAGAGTGCGTACCTACAGGCCTGCTACTGCCTGCTAGAGCGAACACCAAAGATCGCAAATTTTGGGGATTTTTCTCTGGCACTCTAATTATGCCTTCGTTGGAGTGACAGAGACAAATCTCCGAAATTTTTTGTACAGGTTTTCGCGGTAGAGGATTCATAATGAATATTGATCGGAAAACCCATAAGGTGGTTGGGCGTTCGTTCCTTTATCTGCTTACTTCCGTGCTATCGAAAACTGTTGGCTTACGATGGTCTCGAGTTTATTGTTTGTCGTTCGTCACGTTCTAACAAATCAAGTGTGAAAGTGACGCGTAGCACGATAAACGATAAAGACATGACACGATTCCTTGCATGTGTACAGTTGTGAGCTTAACAGCAGTGAATTTAGTAGTACAGTAATAGCTAGAGCATTTTTTAAAGAAATAGGTCAAAAATAGGATTACTTTGTTGTTGTCATGCCTCGGTTAAGCAAACGCAGCATAAAATTGGAGAAAAACTAGAGACAAAGTCCCTATAATATACTATGAGAACATTTAAATATCGATTGTATTCTTGAGGTAAATTATGTCAGTTACCTACAATAAAAAAATTGTTTACATGCGGTTTGTCGCATCCAAATGAGCAAATAGTTATTTTGAATCCCATCTAACAGGTAATTTTTGTGTTACACTTACATTCGTTTTCTTCGGTTAATTGGTTAGTCGAAAAGAGGTGTATGAGGGTGATATCACAATGTATCCAAAGTGTATCCCTGTGGGACAACTTTGAAAATAATGGCCCGCGTACGCCTTCTATCTACGATTGATATTGGACGTTTACTATGAGACGCGTAATCATATTATGTAAATACCTACGCGGAAAGCCAGACGCGATCTCACACAAAATTTCAATAGACAGAAGCCGTACGCATGCCACAAGTGTTTTCACCCTGAGTTTACGTCATTTAAGTTGTTTAGATGTCTATGTACCTTCAGTAAAATATAACCTACGCATCATCTATACCTAGCAATGTACCCAGAGTAAGTTTCATAAGTTGTGAAACTTCTTTAGATAATGTTCTCGGCAATTTAAATTTTACAAGCAATCTAATCATGCCCAAACCGTAGTATATACATGCCTTTTAAGGTATTTTTTTTTGACTTGTTTACTTAATTGTGAAATATTTACAATATTCGTAATAACACTTCTTTATAAGTTCTCATTGAATCATTCTCAATGAGAACTTACTCTTAAATTCTCATGAAAATTCTCGGAAATTTCCGAGTACCTATATTCTCGCAATTTTGAGAATGTTCTGCAACTTGTACATTGCTATCTATACCTATATATGTGTAAATATTACATACAATGTTATACAAGTATAGCAGATTAAAAAAAACCGGCCAAGTGCGAGTCGGACTCGCGCGCAAAGGGTTCCGTACCATTATCAATTTATTATTAAAAAAATACAGTTAAATCAACCTACCTCAAAAACAATAGGAGATAATTTTATCAAACCAAAAATCGTTGATAGAGTTTATTAATGTGCATAACATATATTTTTTTCAGAATTTTATATCGCGTAGTTTAAAAAATAGAGGGGAGGGGACACATTTTTCAGACTTTGAGACCTGATATCTCGAAAACGATTTGCTTAAATAAAAATGTGATGTATAAACCTTCATATCATTTTCAAATACCTTTCTATTAATATCCCACACGCTTATGTACAACTAGAAAAAAAATTCTATCCCTCAGTTACATGTATGGAGGGCCCCCACCCCAATGGTTTTTTTTACAATTTAGTATCACATTCCTGTAGCGGTTCATACAACACATATCCTTACCAAATTTCGTTACTGTAGCATTTATAGTTTCCGAGTAAATTGGCTGTGACAGACGGACAGACGGACAGACGGACATGACGAATCTATAAGGGTTCCGTTTTTGCCATTTTGGCTACGGAACCCTAAAAAGGACAATAATAAATAGATTATATTACCGTTGCGTAAGATGCGTGTTTATAACAAACCCCCATTCATATCATATCGTTTACGTTCCGCATTAGTAAGAGAGCGGGCGAGTATTGATCCCCGATTACATGTGTTTATTACTGATATCGCGACCATAATGAGACTGGTTTTCATGTGTACTAGGGCTCGTTTATCAACAGGAGTTCATGCCCAGTTGATGCGTTCGCGATCGCCAGGAGTGCGAGGGCTGCCAACCGTCCCGTTATATGCGGGACGTCCCGTTTCTGGGGCCCCAGAATATAGGTTCCGCAAAGGATTCGCGCGGGACGCTGATTGTCCCGGTTTTCAGGGAACAGTACCTAAACAATAATAATATGCGAATACGTAAATTTGAGATTGCGTGTTAATTTGAATATACCCCGACTATAGCATCGTGCACTTGTTAATTAATATGAATATGAATGCAATGGGTGCATTAGGTGCATCTAAATTAAGCTTTGTTTTTAATGTCATAAAAACTGTATGCTACTTTGTAATAAATGTTTTGTTTAATAATTTTCTAACTTTATGTTTTGTATAACTTAAAACACTTTTTCATGCGTGTCATGGAGTCCCGCATTTTATAGCCAAGTCCCGCAATTCATTCGCGAATGTACCGTTTATGTGTGAACTTTGGTTGGCAACCCTAAGTGTGACGCACCTATGCCGTAGGCCGTGGCTCGGTGACGTCTTCTGTTAAATAACCCCCCATACTTAGATAAGTGCTGATAAATAAATAAACCGGACCGAAATAAACGTGACATTTTCGTTGATAATGTCAATCGATCCGTGTTTGTGACGGCCGATGACGACTGTTTCGTTTGTTGTAGTTATGTCTGCTTAGCAACTGTATTTCACATTGACATGAAGTAATACTTGTGTTATACACCCAATTTACAAAACTAATATTATTAAGTAATAATATTAACATATAGTATCAATGCGAACGAGGTAAGTTATCAAACAAAATAGTTTTCTTTTTAATTGTACCCGACATGTATGAGATTTGTGCCCTTCATCATCCTCCATGCAATCCAGATCTTGGACAATTGAACCGCCTTGTAGAGTATTCATAAACGTCTTCTAACTTTACAAGTCAATTACTTGGACGACGACTTAGACTAACGCCGCGGCCACGACATTGGTCTAATGTCCCGGCCACGACATTGGTCTAAGGCGACCAGCGGCGAGCGAATCCATGAGTTGGAGCGGGATGCCGATATGGGTACTCCCTCTCGCACGTATGGTTTTCCGCTAGGCCGGTCGCCTTAGACCAATGTCGAGGCCGCGGCATAAGGCGACCGACTTAGCGGAAAACTTATGGCGCTCCCTCTCGTACCCATATCGGCATCCCGCTCCAACTCATGGATTCGCTCGCCGCTGGTCGCCTTAGACCAATGTCGTGGCCGGGGCATTAGGGGCTGTAACCCGCGCTCCGGGTCGTATCTGGTGCTAAGGATATTATTGGCTACTCAGAGTGGAAACGCTGCCAGTGTAATAGGAACTTTCGCGCCGGATGTGGTTCGGGGTGGTTCGGTTTAAATGTTTTGGCTTGACTTTACTAGCATAAGGGAAAAGAACCAAGCCTGTTATCCGCAACAGGCTTGGTTTTTTTCCCTTATGCTAGTAAAGTTTTATTGTCTTGTAGGAAATGCCTTTTGCTGATCATGTTTGTACCTATCTGACGAAGCCTGCGTTGCGAATTTTAATAAATAAATTTAACCTAAAACAAATTCTAACAACATTTTTTTTGTTCAACGAATGTAATTTAGTGTTAATAACCGTTCTAACAGTCTGATGTGGTCCATTTATAAAATTAAATTATTGTAATTAGCATATCGTTAAGGTTGGTGGCGGAAAAACGTTCGGCGCCCGAGGTTCCGTCAGCATGTGCGGGGGCGAATAGGAAGATCGACTTATAAGGCATGGACGCGCGCTAGCGTCACCGCCACGACTATCGACAACCTGCCACTTCATTCATAAACAAAGTACTACGAGTCCAATGTACAAATTAACCTAAACAAACACGACAAGTATACGTAATCGAAGGTCTAACTTATACAGGTCCAACTGAAGCGATACCACATGAGCGCCGTGAATGACGAGTGTTGTCTTACATTTGGAGAAAAAATCAAACTCGATTAGGAGCACTTTTAAGGACATATTATCGAGATCTGAACGAAACCCACGCGGCCTTATAAGGCCAAGAGACGGAACAAGCATACAATTAATAAGCTTTTATAATAATTTATTCATTTAACGTTTTACATCGCAGATTAATTAGACGAGGCAAACTGAGGCCGAGTGCGGTGGATGGTTGGCATAGCGGGGTTACGCGGTTAATATTGTGTGAGGAGTGGTAATTAACCACGTCGCGGTTATGATTATTCAAGCGGGTACCCGCAAATCCGACTATCAATAACTGCGACGGCTACACGGCACACGTCCTGCTCTCTATTCAACGACAATAATTCAATTGGAATTTCACTTGCAAAATAGTGCATTCATTGTAGGGAACCATATGATAGTCTTTTTGCGATTCACCAATGCTTCTAACAAAAAATATCAATACACTGATTGATAAAAGAGGTCTTATAAAAAGTGCACTTTTTACACTCTTCTCTCTCATCAGACCATCATTTTATATGCTCAATTGACCAATATTTTTCCTAAAAATGTATATTAATATTCAACCCATTGGTGTACCCTTAATCGTCCGTACCATGTGGTGACGGCAGCATGAATACATTTGTCACCACCCCAACTCTTCCCGCGGTTGTCGTAAGACTCAACTAAGGGATTGAAGAGTCGCTCACCATCCTTTGATTTTATTGATGATGGGCAGCAGCGTCATCATAGTGGACTGCGATCGCCAATCCGTGGCGATTATTGGGCATTTATCTCCTATCCTAATGCGTCTATACGCTTAGTTAATAGGAGACGCCTAGCTACGTCCAACAGTAGACTGGGATAGCCTCACGATATGTCATGTGCCCACGAATTAGAAACGTAAAAAATCAAAAAACACGTAGGTGAATAAGTGTTTGTTTTTAAATTCTCCTGAACCAGTATCTCCCAATTTATTGTAATTTATACTCTCGATCAATGAACGCGGGTCAGATGTAATTTTTTAGGTATAGAAAATAATGCCATAATGCCATCATGCTCATTGATCGCGAGTATATTTATTTATGTGAATCTGCGCCACTTGCATAAAATCGGCATCTGCCACAGCGGTGATGATCAGAAGTGTACCTAAAGAGTAGAAATAATCTCTCACGATTTCATATCATAATATTAAACAATAAAATTGCAAGGGATGAATTCTTTTGATGCATGTAGGTACTGTTAACAATTGCAGGAGTAAACCTTGATCCGATTTTTCATCTATTTATTTGTTCCGTAACTACATATATATACAGTTAAATATATACCTATATCACGATTCTTTTGAAACCTCAATCAAAGTGGTTTCACAAAGATATTCACAGAAAAGTTCAAAGACGCCCCTACATATTGTTCGCCCAAGGACTCGAAACTACTATATGCAAAATGCGCTCAGTCTGCTTTGAGTTTGTAGTTTGTTTACCGCAGATCACTTTGCACTAAAGTAGGCCTGACGTGAACTTCGAAATTCGAGCATCCGTTTCTGTCACTCTAATAACGCCTTCGTTGGAATGACAAAGAATGACAAAGAGTTGAATTACACTGGTTCACTCATTAATACAATCTTAAATTCTAAGCTCATGTATATTAAAATAATTGTCAAAAAAAGAACAGTTTTAAGGGTGATTATGGACTGTTGTAATTTGTACTGGTGTTCTATAGGTATTACAATTACATTATTAATTACTAAAATTGCACCTATGTGTCCTTTTGTGGTGTAGGTATAACCCCGCGTTCAACGTAAACATTTCATAATGCAGTGTCTGGTGTTACTCTGTGATATGCCCCAGCATTCTTTAGAAATGTATGGCATTTTTATTTACCTATTAGGTTTATGGGCGTGTCTAGGCTAACTGATATTATTGATGTTTGCTATGATTGGCTTGGCACCGCCTCAAGGAGTGGACATTATTACGTCGAGTTTTTCCAAAAGTAGGCGTCGTTTTGTCATTGAATAAGTAGAGAACAGGATTTAGTCCGATAATAAATGAATATTTCTTTTAAGGCAAGTTTAATTTAATAGAAAATAAAACATAAAGCGATGGTATAAAGCTCAATGACATTCAAAAAGTGAGTACCTATACCTATTACGTTTCACATATTTCTAAGTAGTAAAGTATTCCATTATAATTTATATTATTCTCTGCATAGGTGTTTCAAAAGATACGGTTCCAATAAATAATATTGAACAATGTGAGTGTTTGTGTTTCTGCAGTTAGTATTTTTATCGTTTGTCGTGACTTGTGCTATTATTGCTTTGAACGGGACTGCCGACGTATCCGCAGCCATAAGCGATAGAATGAGTGTATTGGTATTTATACCAGCGCTAAAAGCAAAGCGACAAAGAGTAAAAATCGTGTGGCTTATGATGTGCCTCTTTTACCATATATCGTAGTTCGCGTCACTTACCTACGCACTTTCGTACCAATTGAATTTAAAGTATCATGAAACACAAGTTAGCAGTAGGTACCATCAGTCATGTTAGCAGTACCTAAATGCACTAAAATATAAATAAACGGTTAAACTCACGTAATACCTAGTCACTACACGTGATATGTTTTGGAGAGCCTAGGTCTCCAGTTAAAGCAATTCTCAAATAGTTTGTACATTTGGATCACGTCTTTTTGTTTTTTATAAAATTGGTAGGCTGGTAGAGTCAATGATGCAGGGCAAAAGTCACCATATTTCCCAAAGTGTCCGAAATTTGAATGAAACATTCCTTTTTGTTACCGAAAATGACCTGGTAACAAAACAGGAAACCTCCATACATTATTATTATTATTATTTGGAGCCTGTCGTGTCCCACTGCTGGGCAAAGGCCTCCCTCCAATCTCTCCACTGGTCTCGGTCAAGCGCCGTGTTTGGCCATTCCTTCAAGAAAGAGTCCCGTTCATCCCGCCATCGCCGGCGTGGTCTAGGTACCAGATGCTCGATTCGAATTTCTGGGCTCCCACTTTACATATTTATGGTATTATTTACTCGCATCTATCATCATTGACTCGACCAGCCTATCATTTGTAACTTTGTATAATTTCGAACATATTCTGATGTATTTCTATGTTGGCAAGTAATTTGAACATTAAGTAAGTTTTTACCTAATACTTTATGTTGTAAGAATTTAGATTATTCTAAAATAATAGTATAAGCGGAATAGGGTATCAAGACAAACCACATTGGTTTAATGATACTTTTAAGGAAACTGTAAAATATTTTATTAAATTACATAAATAAAAAAAAACAACTATTAACAATATCGAAAACGTGATCCAAATGTACAAACTTTTTGACAATTGCTCATTAAGCACTGAGCCCGCCGCTACCGCGACGCTTGCGCGGCACGCACTTTCATACTTGTTAGAATGTACAACGGCGACAAATAATATAAATATACGAGAGCATCATAAGCCTACATATGTAGGTACCAAGCTGTTACACGCTTGTAATTCCTGAAAGTCCTGCAAGGCAACGTATGCAACAAACGCCTCGAACAAAGCAATAATAGGACAATCTACATTCCTCGCCGTTTGCAGAAGCAATTTGATGTCGTGCAACAGGAAATACACGCACCAATTGCAAGGTTGGGGTTCGATTCCCGGGCGAGATAAATCGTCGGGCTGTCTGTGTAGCGCTCCGTATTAGAGCATGCGTATTGAATACAAATGGAGACCGTACGCGTGTATGCCAAATACTACTACAGTATTGCAATGAATAGACTTGGTTTTCAAAGAAAGTTTCACGGAAAATAAGTTTATTCCATGAAATCTAATTCTCATTGTGAATACAATACATTTTTTACGTATGGGTAAGCGTAAAAAATGTATTGTATTAACAATTTTGCCTTCACTGACCATCATACCTATGTATTTAGTTGATAATCCTACAGCATGATTTTGGTCATATCATTACTCGTGTAGGTACCCAATATCTGTCGATGTCGGTCTTTTACAAGATTTGGAGATCAATAGCTACACTTATTTGATGATAAATTAAGAAAACTACAGGTGAAGATGATTGTAGTGCATAATTTTTTTCCTTCATATTTTCATGGAAACGCACGAATTTATCTTTCTGTCACAATTAGCTTCAGTGCAATGGATACTGAAGTTCATTGTGACAGGAATATGGATTCCGACGATTCCGTGAAAAGCTGAAGGACATGGATCATGCACTACATCTGTACTGTACCTACTTACAATACGATACTTAGATATACATACACTCGCAATACACGTTGGGCTTTGGTCGCGGGTACTCCATGATGAAGATCCTCTAAATGGATCGAAACATGTCGAGCAATTATCGACTGAAATTACGTGAGTAACCCGTTTAATAAATATTTTTTTACGCATAGGGACAACCTACGAACAAATAAAACATGGAAGCCGCACGCCATAGTAAATTGCCTTTCAAAAACGGTCCTGAATTTTAGTTGACAAATATCACCCCTTCTTTAATGCATCACGGCAATGAATTTCAGAGTCAACCTATAAAATCTTAAACCGCCATTTAAAAATAGTTGTGATTGGTCCATCAAACTTTTTATTGGCTATATTGTATAAACGTTTGTCAAAGGTGTTGCGCCGAAATATGCGCGGTGTTAAGAAAAGCGCTATGTCCTGCCCATCTTGGCACAATTGAACAATTGATTTGGGGGGCATTTTTGAGCTGGCGTTAGACGTCCATGTTATATATGGTCGCAGGGGACAACAATTACGATAGCTACTAATTAAAATTTTGTATATTTTTTGTAGTAAATGTCAGCGGTTTTTTGCTAAAAAAATACTTTACAGTACAGTTCCTGCTAGTAAAATGGGTAAAATTAGAAAGCGAGAAACATAAATGTCGCTTTTACAAAGGCTATTTTTATCCCTAAGCAATCTCTTCCAGTTGTTTGCCTAGCTGCAAAGAGCGAGATTAATTAGACAGTTTGTAGTCTCTCAGTTATCGCGACTGTATAAACATTGCCGGTGCCATTCAATGCATAAGCAAGCACAATAGCTGAAATAGCAGAACAATCAATTGGTTATTCATAGAATCTCAACCTATTACTTCTCAATCCCAGCTTATAGGGCTGGGAAAATATGAATCACGAAAAGTTATTCATTTTAAAGACTTTGGTAAAAAGTGAAAAAAATAATTTAATGGTTTTAAATGGTGTTGCGATTACTGATTACAAACTAAAATTACCTATGTTATTTAAGTAATTTTTTGAATACAAAAGCCTGCACCACACAAACCTTTCTTTTTGCTCAATGGTTGACAGGTAGAGAATGCCTTAAGGCATTATGTCCGCCATTTGTACTTATTTAATGTGCAATAAAGTTTAAATAAATAAATAATTTTTAAACAAAGTGACAATGGAAAACTTATAATTTTACTATATTTATATTTACACGTCTCAATAGGAATGATGGCTGTAGTTACAATAAATTATTTAACATTATGCACGAAATCATACACGAAGAAATTATTACTAAAATGTAGATTGCAGTAATTTTTGTACAGAACTTCTATTTAATAAATTGAAAAGAACTTAAAAGAGTAGGGGATTTGGCAGTACTTAAACGTGACGTCACTTTTGAGTATTTCATATAAAATTCCATAGTGGTGATCGTTTTGACAGTTCGAAAAAAGATGCTGATTTGACTTGCCAGTCATCATGCCTCATTGTAATCGTTGAGCAGGCCTACTGTTGCGAAATTCGAAATTCATAAATTTCGAGGACTTGTCTCTGTCACTCCAACGAAGGAGTCATTAGAGCGAGAGAGAGACAAATCCACGAAATTTGCGGATTTCAACGTTCGCCGTAGGGCCGCTGTTTATTTGATTGTTCAGTATTTCTGTTAGCGGCGACTTTAACCAAGCTATATACCTATAGCTTGGTTACAACTTACTAACTAACCCTAACTTTAACAGTTGCCAACCCTGAGAGCTTCTGTGCAAAGTGCTTTGCCACGAGCTAGAAGCTTACTCCTCCCATCTCATCTTGTAATTAAGTGCTTCCTCTTAAAAATTACCTTTTAAGTAATAAATAATAAAGTAAAGCATCGGAGCGGCTACCGACCGCTATGACGTAGATTTATTGCCACAAATTGTGTATTTTTCATCGTCAATAATCGCTCGCCGAATCGGCGTCGATAAGTGCCGTTTAACACTTGATATAGTGTCGGTAATTTGTGACTGGGTTCCGCTTTTCCTTTTTCAATTAGTCCAAAATTGGACTTTATGATGTAATAACGGTCGGTTAACTGCCCATCAACAGATTCTTCATTTCTAGGGATAATTTTAATTATGCTTAATTTTTTTTACAGTTTTTGAATATCCGGGTGATGGTTTGAATGAGGAATGCAACGTACAGGTATCAATAGGCATCACATCTACAGAAGAAATGTGAAATTAAAATTCAGTTATTAACCTACATATTTTTAATAAATTAATAAACAAAATAAATGTTAAATGAGATCTTACACAAAATTAAGCTCATTTTATTACCATTTCAATTGATATTGTTTATTTCTGTGTGTTTATATTCTAACAGTAGGTAGTGTTCCGTTACCTACGTTTGTACGTTAGTCTGCCGATGCCGTCTGTCTGCGACCACGGGTGTAACGTCATGCCCGAAACGTCAGGATAATATTAAACTTAAGTCGTTCGTTATCGATAAAATATAATTGATAATTGATAATGGTGTAAGTTTAGTTTTCTATTATTAGATAAAAAAATAGATTATTAGTAGATGATTTGCTATTTAAAGCTCAATTTTATAAGAATTTTCTATGACGTTGTAGTTTGATATCTGTTTTAATAAATAAATAATGATTTGCTGTGCATGACTTCAAATATTTATATTATATTACATAAGGTTATGGGTGCGGCTACACTGACGCGGAGCGGAGCGGAGCTGTGCAAAATTGACCAATTACATTCTTCAAATTCAAAATTCGAAACACTGTGATGCGGTCTCATTGGCCGAGCTCCCACAGCTCCGCTCCGCTCCGCTCCGCTCCGCGGTATGTGAAAGAGTCCTTGAGATTACAATATAAACGAGTAATGAACAAAACACAAATTGTCATATATTTACATCCAAGTGGTAGGTCCTGCGATTAAGGTTACAATCAGTAAAGTAAATTAGATAGGTATGGTAGAACTCTACCAGATGATCTATTAAAGTACAGTTTTTAATAAATGCTAAGTAGCTGTTTGCATAACAAATTAATGGCTTACTAACTAAAGTTACGACTCAAATAAACTATGCAGAAGAATATTCACTGTAAATGTAAGTAACCGAAAAGCAATTAATATATTACGACCTGTAAATAACTTTGACACTTACGCGCCGCACCATTTTACACCATGCTGTTTGATGAGGTTTACAATTTTTAGGGTTTCGTAGCCAAAATGGCAAAAACGGAACCCTTAAAGATTCGTCATGTCCGTCTGTCCGTCTGTCACAGCCGATTTACTCGGAAACTATAAATGCTACAGTAACTAAATTTGGTAAGGATATGTGTTGTATGAACCGCTCCAGGATTATGATACTAAATTGTAAAAAAAAAAAACCATTGGGATTGGGGACCCTCCATACATGTAACTGAGGGATAAAAAATTTTTTTTAGTTGTATATGAATATATGTTAAAAAGAATATTATGTTATGCACATTAATAAACTCTATCAACGATTTTTGATTTGATTAATTTATCTCCTATAGTTTTTGAGGTAGGTTGATTTAACTGTATTTTTTAAATAATAAATTGATAATGGTACGGAACCCTTTGCGCGCGAGTCCGACTCGCACTTGGCCGGTTTTTGCTTTAACGTTTCGAATTACTGATGCTTGTGTAATGACATTATAAATAAATAATACAGGATATTATAAAAATTTAATCCTAGTCCCACAGTAAGCTTAATTCAGGCATGTGTTTTGAGTAAGTAAGGTGACGATACAGGGTGGCAAATAAATAAGTGCATTCCTGCTACCAGTGAGGTTCTGGGAATCTTTATAGAAATTACTTCAAGTTTCAGATGTTTTAAGTAGTTATTGTAGCACTTAGTATCTGTTTTCAAATAAAAAAAAATACTGCTCTAAAACATCCGAAAACCTCCTCCAAAAAACTCCTCGTTCTCCTGTTTGGCCTCCTTGTATAATAAACATGCATAGAATATATTTAAATATGTAGATTACAAAACACCTATGACTGAGGAACAAATATTTGTGTCAAACACATAAAATTACGACCTCATCGGGGTTTGAACCCGTGACCTGCAGCTTTATAGGGTCGCTACCAACTAGGCTACGGAGGTTGTCACTAATCTCATTTATTAAATAAAAATACCTGCCTGCATGGGAACTGGCTTATTCTCAAAAACTTCGAATTGTGTCGTTTGTGTTTTGTTCGAGGATTTGTGTCTATTGCTCCAATAAATTCAAATTCAAATAATTTATTTCAGAACTTTTGATTCCATATAAGTGTTAGAATAATTGGCCGTGTGGTGACGGCAGTAAGAATACATTTGTCACCACCCCAACTCCTCCTACGGGTGTCGTAAGAGTCGACTAAGGCATTGAAGTGTCACTGACCATTATTTGATAAAATATTGATGATGGGCAGCAGCATCATAGTGGACACATTACTGCGATAGGCAATCCGCTTGCCCAGCGTGCCGATTATGGGCATTTACCTCCTAATGCGTCTATACGCATAGTTAATAGGAGAGGTCTACGTCTAGCAGTGGACTATCATAGGCTGATGATGATGGTGATGATGAAGTGTTAGAATACAGGTAGAAGTTACAAAACTTATCGCCATGATTTGTAGATGGTAAATTAAAATTAGGTTATCTAAAGGCGCCTGGGCACTACAGGCGCGTGGAATTGTACTTAGCGTTGCAATAGTGGCGAGTCCCAGCGAATAAATGCGTCATTTAGAGTGACAGCGACAAATCCTCGAAATTTGCGTATTTCGAAGTTCGCCGCTGTTAGCTATTCTTCGATAGCTCATAGCCGGAGGGTATTGTGGACAGGTGGCTTAAATATTCTAGAAATTAATGAATATTATTACAGGTAAATGGTAATATCTCGGCCTGTAATTACAGACAATACTCAAAGGGAGTGAGTGATGTTATTGTACAAAATTACGATAGCAACGACTATCAGCAGCATATAAACCTAGAATGCTGTACTTCTGATGGCGCCGCAGTGCCGTTTGGAAACCCATAATATAATGCCGTATGTTTGTAAGAGCACAGGAAATATTGAGCCTTTCTGTAACGGGAGGAGGTGAAGGCAACACGCGTTTGCCTGCGGGCATCTTATAATTGTGCCGGAGGAGCGAGCTCTCTCACCATTACTTACTCGCGATTCACAATATTGCACACGCAATTACTGACTGTTTTGATCAACAACACTATCGGTGTATAAATGTTTAGGACGTAGATCGAAAATTGACTTATGAGTGTGTATCTAATTTATTTATTGGTAGTTAACACGGAAATCATACATAGGACGAACAAAACTTAAATTGGCACCAGATGTCTTAAATTCAGATGCTTCCTCATTGCGAAAATGCCTGAAAATTAACTGACATACGATTACAAGCAAATTAACCACTTGGGTCACTGTCACCTGGAAAAAGTAGTCCACTCGTTGGTCAAAAGGTGACAGCTTGTATAAATCTAAGATGTTACAGGTTATGTTGTAGGGCTAGCAATGCACTGATAAGAAAATTCCGAAATTGAGAATATTCTCATGGAAATGTGTTTTCTTGGTAGATATTATTCTTTGCAAAGGACCATGGGCAAAGTTGTATGGAAAGTGGACCAAAAACCAACAGAGCTGAAAATTGTGTCATTATTCATTAAGTAGGTATTTACATTTATTTTATTACACATATTGATTCCATTGCAAAACTGAGATATTTGTATTTTAGTCAGAGTAAATACAATGATGATTGGTGTCTGGACGACGGTAATTTACCTACTTAGAGAGTACCTACCCGCAGAACGCCTTACTTATATAAAATCATCCAGCACCTATAGAATGAAATAAAGTACAAAAGCAGACCTTTTTAATGACACTACTCCCAGCTCTGTTGGATTTTTGTCCATTTCGACGCATATTGTTAAGACTTGGGCCAATTTTTGGCACTTGATGAGTTGACACAGTTGCTAGTGTGTAACCCAAACGTCAAATATCACGATTAACTGTTGTGAGCATAGTGTAATTAAAATGAACCTTAAAATGAAAGAGAAGAGAAGGGAAGTTCTCAGTCGCAACGTGCATGATAATTTTCTCATGACCAATTTCAATAACTTTAGGCAATTTTGAGAATATTCTGCAATTTGTACATTGTATGTAACAATGTAGACTGGGGAAGCTAATTGTACCGTTAATTGTTTTATCCCGAAATTATAGCAGGTACATGAATACTTAAACTTTATATGTAGTCCGGCGCAAAGACCTGACAATGCCTGGATCTGTCAATATAAGCACGCACCTACTTAAACTAATGTAACAGAAATTACAGATAGGCACTAAGAGAACTTTAGTAAGTATTTATTTTAGTACAAGATACCAAAAATATCCTTTAGGATAGGAATGTATGAATAACATATTTTTCTAAAGGAAAACTTCTATAGAAGACCCATACATTAACTATGAAATGAATTAAGAAGTGTCAACGAAATGAATATCGCAGACGCTCTGAAACATCATAAAAATTTGTTATATTTGTAAGCAGTTAAATCTAATGTAAGATTCCTTGAGGTTAATGCAGTTTCGATCGTTAGACGCATCGGCGCAGCGTGCGTAGATTACTCATGTGTGATGCAGCATCCGAAATGGCTGTGAGTTCACGTTGCCTGTGCTTATTGGGCTGAGTCGAGTTGAAGGACGAACCAGCTACTATTATCCTGAAACTAAGCTGTCTCATTCTCACAATGCTGTATAAAATAAGTAAGTAAAATGTGTTCTTTCAAAAACAGTTTCTGGATACATGCACTGATGCACTGAAAATGAGAAAAAAAAAAACGATAGCTAATACCCTTCACATTTTATGTAAAATAATTTAAAATATATTGGTGTAATCTCAATTTTATCAAAGCTTATCACTCAAATATCTTGCCAAAAATAGAATATGTTATATAAGGAATCACATTGGGCAGGACGATACTAGGCGCTCTACTCTAACAGCGTTGGCCGTCATGCATAAATAAGAATAAAATATTTTAAAATAAAAATAAAACCGCCTTCAAAAATTCGCCCGAACTAAAAAGTAAAAAATAATTTTAGTTCCTACTTCTTAGGATTTCCTACCCAAACCTTTAAATCTTTTACCCTATTCATTGAAATAAAATATTATGGCTAGGTATCCTACAGATTTCTTAGAAGTCGGTGCCAAGCCAAATACGTTTATAGGTATATATTAGATAGAGCTTTGTACCTTACTGTCACTTCGATTATGTTTTTATCAACAGAATGATCTAAGTACCTCAGTCATTTTGATGAAAGCATAACCAGAGTGACAGTAAGTTACAAAGCTCTATCAAATACAGTCATAATATATACTCCCGAAGTGAACATATTTGGCTTGGCACCGACTTCTTAGAAATCTGTAGGATACCTAGCCATAATATTTTATTTCAATGAATAGGGTAAAAGATTTAAAGGTTTGGGTAGGAAATCCTAAGAAGTAGGAACTAAAATTATTTTTTACTTTTTAGTTCGGGCGAATTTTTGAAAATATTTTATTTTTAGCTTTTTAGTAGTGTAAAATAGTTATTTAGTATGCTCTAAATACTTATAATTAGAATGTACTGCACTGTAATAGGCCAGAAAACCTGAACGGGATAACTTAAATATTCAAAGAATTATCCCATTATCAAGGAGATATATATTGTATCATCAGCAGGTATGAATAACTTCAAAGATTATAGGTAATAGCCTTAGCATGCCTATATTATTTAAAGAATCACTAACTGCTAACCAACATGTCATAACTACTAAGCAAACACTTGAATAGATCTCGGAAATGTATGACAGTTGTTATATTCAAAGAATTATCCTCCAACTCCTAATCGTTAAGGAGTTATACCTTTCGTCATCAGCTCACCAACTCATGTTGGACTATGACCACCTAAAGGCAAATACTCGAATGGCTTCCAAAATACATGAACTATGTTATATTTAAAGAATTATGCCCCAACTCCTAATCTCTAAGGAGTTGTACCCTTTCATCATCAGCTCACCAACATGAAAGGATGTCCACCTAAAGGAAAATACTCAAATAGCTTCCAAAATACACGAAATATGTTATACTTAAAGAATTATCCCCCAACTCCTAATTGCTAAGGAGTTGTACCTTCCATCATCAGATCACCAACTTAAAACTTTCATGACTAGACGCAAATACTTGATTAGAACTTCGAAAATAAATGAAAAATGTCATGTGTGCCTACAACATTTGAAGAGTTCCCTCGATTTCTCCAGGATCCCATCATCAGATCTGAATTCGGTGACAATGGGACCAACTAGAAGGTATACCTTTTCAAACAAAAAAAGAATTTTTCAAATCGGTCCACGCGTCTTCTTGTAATCGGGGAACATACTTAAAAAAAAAAAAAGATTTCGACGAATTGTAAACCTCCTCCTTTTTGAAGTCGGTTAAAAATATCATGTTAATAACGAAATTTTATAAAATACAAACATTAAGTTCATAGGCGTCTACCAAATATTCTCCAGGTGCAGACGTTCACTTGGTTACGATAAGATACAGCCTTCAGCTCAATCGGACATCGATTGTTTGACCAAAATAATTTCTACTTCTATTTGTATGATAAATATAACTTTAAATGTACCATTAAGTAAATGAATGATGGTCGAACCTTTTCGTTACGCACTGGTTTTCTTATACCTTCGACTCGCCTGAGTCCTCAACTTCGAATAGCGTCCACATAATCATGTAAACGATATTCCGAGGTGTTTTTTAACGTGTTAGTTCCCTAGCGATGATGGCTTACAAGCGTCGTAATGCCCATAACCGACTGTCACTTGTCACTTCTTATTTGTTTTCCACACTTATTGGTAAATCCAATGTTTATTTAAAACATTATTTATGCAGATTTGACTATGAGAATTTAATAGAATGTGTAAACAGGGTGTCGTAAAATAATATTCATTGGATTTAAAAACTGATTATAGTAGAATTTAGTAATAAAATTGTAAGTTTTGATTTTCTCACGATTTAAAGACAATTTATTAACTTAAAAGGCTGTTTAAGTCATATCATCAGAATATTTATATGAGTAAAAAGTTTTCTTAATTAATGTAACGTAAGATTAAATTTGGTATGAAATGAATAAGTTGAGTAGGTAGGTATTGAGAACTACATTTTTATTCGTGCATAATGTGTACCTACATAATTACGATTATAAATATATGTATAAATTGTATAATATGTAAACACTATGCAACAAATGAACATTATGTGTCCCTTTTTTTAAAACGGCACAAAATAACAAAATATACCATGGGTACGTATTGTGATATACATAATGATCTACATAAAAGTCTTTTTTTAAATTTAAAAATGAAGAACCTTAAGATGATGAGTTAAGTGCTACATTGGTTTGCTAATCATATTACTTGTACATGGCCAAGGTGCTTGAAAACAATGCAAATGCAACACAAGACTTGCGAGTGACTCGTAGCTTATCGCTCCGCTGTCAGCGCAGCTTGACTTTGTTTCATGGACTACCTCCCATGGACCCCCATCCCATTGTCCTAAAGGCTCTAATTGCTTACTGCTCTAGCTCAGCGATCCCAGATGAAAATAATCGTATAGAGTTTCCTAACGTTTCGAGTCGTCATGAGGAGTTTTGCTTCCTTTTGTAACGTTAAAGGAAAGGTGGACGTAAAATTATAGATTTAATCGAAAAGTAAAAGTAGTTCGTCTGCCATTATTTTAGTTAGGTATTTACAATGTATGAATAAATACTCATAGATATTTCACGGAGACAACTCAGTCGCAAACCAAGATAATTTTGTAATGCTTGTATTGTGGCCAAAAATTACATAAAAACAGCTCTAAAAAATCATACTCGTCTCACAGCAAAGTAGCTTCGTAATGGGTCAGCAAGATTGTAGGCCGTTGTAGCTTTATAGTATAACGTTGGCATATCGAATTAATCACCTTCGATTTGATTTAATCACCTGTTTCTGAGGATTGATCTGAGGATATAAATCAAGTGAGCCGTTACGCTTTCTTATTAAATGAAGTAGTATGCAAGAGGCAATGCGCGGTGAGTTGGGGACGCTAACAAGTTTGTCTCTTGGTACAGTGAGTCTAGTAGGTAAGTGATCTATGCATTGTTTTTACGACACCATAACACCCACTATTTATTGAGCGTATTTAGCATGAACCGTCGCTATTTCCTTCCGAGCACAATACTTGTAAATGTTGGGCACTGGGCGCTCATCCCTTATTGTTCGCGCCGCGTGGGACGCACCTACTGGTTATCGAACATGGTATCAATAAATTGCACTTGCGTCTGTCGTGTTGCACAAATAAAAGAACCGAGAAATGCGTGTTATCGACGAAAGGTCTAAATAAATTCGAATATGTACTTATTTGTTGTGCCGTTGATATCATCATCCATCGGACTTGTGTAGAAAAGATTGGTCATTTTCATTACTTACGTACCTACATGTCAGTTATCGAGCTTTATAACTATGCATCGCCTTACAAAGATATGTTTTTAAATGCGAAATAATAACAGCCCGCATCGTTTGTCAGGTTTCCTTTAAGATACTTCTCACAGTCGTGATTGTTTTTATTTTCATAATCAAGAAACAATCGCGAATCGGGCCTTAACGAGCAATTACGTTTTGTCCATACGTGCAGAGTTGCAGACAACAGAGCGAGTATCAATTAAATCGGGACTCTCGATATGAATATTCACAATATTCACATGGTCGAGACGTGGCACGCCCTCTCGCCAGAAATAAAAGAGGTCCAGGTGGCGGATTCAATAGCCCCCCATTAGAAGCCATTACAGGCCAATAAATAACGCGGGGAGACAGTCCAGCTCGCGGTTCGCGGTAACTCATGTCGCAGTAATGATCACTAATAGAAATGACGGTAAATACACACATGATTAGGTATAACCGCTTTGAAAATGATGTATGCCTAAATACCTTAAAACAAAACAAAACTCACACGTGGTAAAATGGGTACTCTAAAATAAAATTTAGGTATGATAGACAAGAAAAGTGTTAGAATACATTCACATTAAAATTAATTGGAATTGCTTAAATTGAACCAACACGGTAGAAAAAATATCAAATTTAAGCGCATTTAACTACGAAATGCTCACGTTCTGATTCGAGTAAAGCAACACCTTTAATAATTCAAAAACAACTGAAATAAAAATGGGCCATAATCGTAAATAGTCAATTGAAAGCTGACGCCTTCGACGAATTAATTATTGTCGCTTAGCATTATGATGGACGCACAGACAAGCCATTTTGGTGTGAGGACGAGATTATTATATCACGATTGCATCGTTAATATTATGTTTCCTTTAGCGGGCATGAAAGATCCCACGAGGTGAGCTTGGTGTCAATTTCCATTAATATGACCATAATCGTGGTCGATGCATAAATTGTTTGCAGCGCCGACCATCAGAGTGCATGGATCGTGCATATTGGCTGTGTGCACGACTGTACAAGTGAAATATTTCTTTACTTACTGCGTACCTTTTTAATGACTTTTCATTTTTGAACAACTGATTTGCCAACAACTGAACAAAGCTATGAATTCAGACCAAACGAGCATTCGATATTCTATCCCCCACTCTACGAAATCAACGAATCACGTTTTGTGTAGCGATCGAATTTCGCAGAGTAGGGGGTTAGAATAGCGAATGCTCGTTTGGTCTGATCTGAATAAACCTTTACAGGATAGTATAATTATGACTATTTAAAAAAGTTCACGACTTCGCCAACATTATGGGCTCTATCTCTATATCCCGTTAGTAAATAGAACGGCGTGGCGACTTGCACCTTGTTATTTTGAATGGTTCTTAGTATAGTTCGTGAAATATAAATTGGCAACTTTTTACCTACATTATAGTAAAAATAAACATTCAATTTATATTTCTCGAACCATAAGTAGTCCCAAAACACTCATTTATTTACAGAAGCAGTATTTTGTGCGTTTTTTTTCATTTAAAAACGGAATTGGTATTTTTTTTTAGTGAATGTTTTATTTACATTTTTTTAAACTTTATATATGACTGGGAACTACCATATATCTGCAGAATGTCTCTCTCACCAACAGTCACAGGTGGACTATAAACGCCTACATAAGGCAATCAACTTTTCGCTTAACGCCAAGTAGTAAAGCTATAAAATTCACCAGCTGTAGTTAAGGTATACAGTAGCCGTACCATAAGTTGGAAGTTGGAAAGTAAAGGATACGTTACGTTTTACTCGATACGATTAGGTTTTATCTTGCCAGCGTGTTATCTAACCTAGACCACCACGAATTAAAAAAATGTTGATGTGCATGTTTATATTTGTTTAAGTGTGTTCAAGCATAAAAGTCACCATATTTTGTGATCTCTTAATGCTAACAAATTGGTATTAATGTATCGCTGGGTAATTTGCTTTGGGCCGTTGCCAGCACTTGGATATTTTTAGGTATTGTTGTCAAAACTCCTCAGCAACTTTGTTGCATTGCATCGTATGAAACAGCGATAATGCTCAAGAATTTTGTAATCAGCGTAATTTTGAAATGCAATTAGAAAGTAATGATTATGACCTACAAAATAAATAAAGCTTCTTATAGCTTAATCGGCAAAAATACAGTAAAAATAGGGAGTTTTGCTGACATATTTAGTAAAGATAAAAAAGTGTTGATGTATATCGTTTGCCGTGTGGTGACGGCAATCAGAATACATTTGTCACCACCCCTACTCCTCCTGCGGGTGTCGTAAGAGTCGACTAAGGGATTGAAGTGTCACAAACCATTATTTGATAAAAGATTGATGATGGGCAGCAGCGTCATCATAGTGGACACATTACTGCGATGGCCAATCCGCTTGCCCAGCGTGGCGATTATGGGTATTCACCTCCTAATGCGTTTATACACAGCAGCTCCGCTCCGCTCCGCGTCAGTGGAGCCGCACCCTCAGACTCCGACTTGGTGTAAACAGTACCGGATGCTTAGCCAAGTTGTCAATCGCTAACGCTTAGTACGTATCGTAGTTTTCCCTCTCTGTCACTCTTTCGTATTAGTGCGACAAAGACAGTTAGCTGCCTTTCGTTTGCGATTGACGACACGCTCGCTGCGGTACGGGGTCCCCGCAACCCCGTACAAGTATGTCTAATTGCGCAGTTACAACTGCCGCAGCGAACGTGTTAAGCGTAAAGGTGCGTTTAAACCAAAAGAGCATTCGCTGTTCTATCGCCCGTTCTATGAAATCAACCAATCACGTTTTGTGTAACGATCGAATTTCGTAGAGTGGGGGGTTAGAATAGCGAATGCTCTTTTGGTTTGAACGCACCTTTAGCGATTGGCAACTTGTTTAAAGCACCCCGGCCAATTCGATTAAAACAAAAATGAAATTCGGTTCACGATTCTCGGAGATATCGAGTAACAATAGTAACATACATACAGTTGCCAGATAGATTGTAACGTCCGGAGCATTCAAAAATATCTGAACACGCCTTTATTGCCATAACTAGGGTTAGGATTTTGGTGGCATTTAAGGAACAGAGAGTAGTGGAGTCGATGTTACAAATATTTTCTTACTTGAATAAATGATTAACTTATAAAATAATAACGGAATAGTGTTTAGTTCAAGCTGGATTTATCATGGATTTTATAAATAACATGAATTTTATTTTTGAAAATCTAGAAAAATATTTATTTTGGATAAAAAAATGTGATATATGAGAAAATATATTTAATTGATTTTCACGGTTCTAGTTTTCTCGAAGCCCATAAATATTATATAATAACCATAAGCTATATTATAAAAAAAATATTGTACTTCATTTCATAGGTAGTCAAATATTAATACAATAAAATTATTTAATACTTAAAATGGGCGAAACCCTGTTAAAAAGAATATATGTATGTAATATATTTGATTAATTAATTGTTCAATCAATCATAAACAATTTGAGCAACGACTCCACTGTTCCCTGTTCACCTAATGCCACCAAAATTACTAACCCTAGTCATAACGATAGAGGTGTGTGCAGAAATTTTTGAGTGCCCCGAACGCTACGACATATCTGATAGCGACTGTACAAAAAAAATGTTGAATTGAGAACCTCCTACTTTCTTGAAGTCGGTTAATAAAGTTCACGTAAATAAGCGCACTAATCAGGCGTAGTTGTTACGGATACGGGTGAGATTATAGAGGTTAATACAGGAACCTAATTCACCCGCTCTGTCACCCAATAGGAGTTGCTCCAGATTGGGCCACGGACGTGATGGATCGCCGGGCGGCGGCGTGTGCGCAACGTGAGCCGCGACGTGCGGCCAGATTGATGGCCTGCTCCTAACATGCACTCGTATGTTACAGTCAAGGGCAAAAATATGTATACACTTTTGCACCTTATTTAAACGGCATAAGATAAAAAGTGTATACATATTTATGCCGTTGACTGTACAAAATTAAATTAGGTTATTTTTTTTTTTACGTTACCTCCATTGTGTCCCACTGCTAGGTAGAGGCCTACCCTTAGATTTCCAAACTTCCTGATTTAGCCGTTAACCCTTTATAGGGCACCAGTCTCAAAAACGACCACCCTATAGCACTATATTTTTGTATTTTTTTCTTGAGCAGAATTTTTCGTACCCTTGGCTTGAACCCAGGATTTTTTTGAGGCTTGCCCTTTAAAGGGTTAAATTGGCAACGTTCGTCACAATGAACATAGTCTTAGAAATATTTTTCTGCCCTACACAATGGCAAATGCACTTTTTTTTTAAATTTGCTATTTGAGGGGTTAAGGCAATTTCTGGCCAGTTGTTGGAAATGCATCTAGGTCATCCCGCCATCTTTTCTTGGGTCGTCCAATTCGCCGTTTCCGCTGTGATTATGTAGGTACATTAATATTATTATACACTTACCCCCTTATTCATAAACGTTTGTTAACTTAACAAGCCTATAATAATTGTTTCTCCCTTTTGCTCTTATGGACACATTGTTAAGACGGAAAATAAGAAAATGACAAAATTCTCACTTTGAATACAAAAACAACAATCTTTTTTACTTACCAAATTACTCTAACGAATTTATTTTAATGTTTCTGATACACAAAACAAAATCTACTTGGTGTGAAATTACCTTTTACATACAGACACAAGTAGAAGCTTTTGATTGCCATAATTATATGGCAAGGTGAGATTTGTATCGTGTTATAGTCGTAAACGCCTTTGATCGGTTGGTTTGAGGCGACCCGTCAGTCTCCCGTCTGATCCCAATTAAAATACAGGGTGTTTTTTTTTCGACCGTTCAAATTCTACGTAGTGAATGTGTAGGTCATACTCACCAACTTTTACTATGGGGACAAAGTCGAAATCGCGAAAAAAAAAATTTGAACGGTCGAAAAAAAAACATCCTGTATAGTAACACATCAAACCCGTTTTCTGTCGAGGAACTGACTTATGAAGCGTCCACAGAAAAAACATGTCTAGTGCCAAAAAAATCAGGGCTAATTCACACCTTATTTTGTTAAAAGTAAGGTGGATTTTCCTTCTGTAATTTGAATTCACTAAACATGTTCTTTCCGTGGACCCTTCATATAGCTTAGTTTGTGTGAAGAAAGTGCAAAATGTTTTATTACGACAAGACAGTTTGTGTGCTAAAATGTCAGGTGTTCACATAGAAATATCATGTTTTTGAGTCGCCAGTCAACACCATCAAGTCTTTACAGGCTGATCGGAAATTGTTATACGAAATACAGCAAAAAGCTGATTGCGAGACGTACAGACATTGACTAGATGTTTCGGTGGACTAAGACAATAAACTCAAGTTTAACCTGTGTAAGTATTGCGTGTTGCATTTAGCGTATAATTATTGGTAGAGAATGCCTTAATGCATTAAGCCCGCTATTTGTACTTTTTCTGTAACTGTTTAAAATATGTTTAAATAAATATGTAAACGTCAGCGCTGATAAGTTAGGGTATTTTCTATAGGTATCTACGTTTTAACTACGAAGCAAATGAAACTTTTCTTGACCAAGTTTTGACCAGTCTGTGTATCTTATCTTATTGGTGGGGCCCTTATTATACACTTCGACCAATTGGGATCTTTTGTGTTATAGTCTGTCTGTGTAAATATATTCTGCACTGATGCGCCAGCGCAGCGAGCTAATCGCGCGCATTCATTTGAATATATTTAGCTAAACGGGCGCGACGCGCGCGCAATTACGCACTCCTGCGTTACCTGTTTTTTAAAAGCATTTTCTTGTGTTCATTTTACTTGTCCTTTCTTCCACTGTCAATTTTTGTTATTTTCTATCAAAACTTCACTTTTTCAGCAAGTGTTATACTCCATTTCAAATACCAGGGCCCGATGCTACTGCAAAGTTTTATGTGGCATCGGGCCATGGTATTACCTACCTACCTACCTACGTAATTACTAATTATTATCATAAGTTGCGAAAAATACGAGTAAATACGAACAGTATAGATGTGGGATGTAGACAACGGGATACTGGATGATCGTATAGATAAGTTGATAACTTAACCGACGTAGGATTAAGTACCTAAGTTAAAAGTAACGTTTAGCAGAATCACATCAGAAGCCGTACGTGACTCCGCAAGGATACTTTAGGTTTTACTCGATACGTAAAGCATTGCAGCACGAATCGCGCTCGCCCTGATCTATAGGAGCGAGCGTGATGGACTGCTTAACGTATCGAGTAAAAACACTAAAAACCTAACCGATACTTGACAACTCATGGTACCTACGGTTAAAAATACGAATATGGCAATGTTGTAACGCATTCCACACCAGCTTGCGAATATTTCACATTCTATTCATAATAATAATGCTTGTACCCGTTTCTAGATTTTTAGTTAATAAGGATGTAAATCTAATACTGGCGAATCACTTGACGGGGGTTCGTATACCATATAAAAAGAAATACAGTGTTCCTAAATTACCATAAAACATTTATAACATTTATTTTTATATCTACCTCAGCTAATTCCTAAGATTTAGCTAGGCCAATTTTGATGATAACAGAGTAAATAATATATGTGGAAGAAAAAAAAAGACTAAAAGTAGACTAAAAAGATAAAAGTAGACTATCAGTAGCCAAATAATATAAGAGCTTTGTACATTCGATTTTATTCCATAGTTTTCTATACGTTACTTAGAGTAGTAGAGACAAGTAACTGTTGCAGCCCACCTTATTTGAAATACAAAAGCTTAACATACTAATGCTAAAGGTTTTTGTAAGTTTCGCATCTCTGTGTTACAAGCAATGAGATTACCCACATATCTGCTTACCCGTATCCATATTTACCCTCTCATAGTTTAAGCACACAAGACCTACACTTCTCAAACTTAACTCTCACTTATCGGGAAAGTATTAGATTAAAGTTCATAATGAAACTAATGACGAACATAAATATAAAATTTCTGTACGTTTAGCGATACGTAAGAAAACTTATTGATTTAGGTAGTATTTACATTTTCGTACACTTTTTTACTTCTTATATGGTGTGCTGTCTAGACAATATTAGCTAAAATTGATAGTTTTGAATGACCTATATTATATGTATTAAAACGATTGTAGTTTAGAATGTACATTATTAAATAGTTAGATATTCAGTTCTTGTTTGTGAATGTAAATATACCTTTAGAATCGAATAAAATGTGATTTAAATTTCGAAAAGACTTCGTCGGTCAAATAAAATACATCGTTAAAATAAAATCAGCGATAGCATCGCACATATTAAACAACCTTTATTGCCCTTTCGCAGCCACAATCCCATGATTAGCTGGAGTACTTATCCCGAATCGAGGCTAGTGCGACGCTATAAATTGGACGCGACGCGATATTGTGTTTCACGTCCGGCGTCAGACACGGGCGCGGATAACTCCGTGAAAAGGTAGAAATATTGCGCGGAGCTCAAATGCGACAGGCTCGCGTTCGATTCGTCGCGGTGTCTGGTTTCATTGCACCGCCCGCGAGGGTCGTTCGGGCAGGATTCCTATTTTCCGACGAGCTCGGGGATCTCAGATCTAAATCATCATCACGAATATCATTTCTCTCGCCATGCCCGTGGCAAATTCTCCTTCAGCAGCCTCTTTCCACCGTCCCCAAATGATAGTCATATCGTCGTGGGATGCGACCCAGCCACAGCTGCAGTCTGTAGCGGAAACGCGGGAGCAGCCATACATAAAGCTTGTTCACGAAATAAAGTAGCCATCGTAAAATCTCCACTGTTACACAATAGTCCCATGACCCCATGTAGTTCTAACAGCTATGGGACTGTAAATTGATTCTTCTGTTTTAATTTAACAATCCAATATCCAAAAGCATTCGCATTCGTCAAAATTAAAGTGACTTCAGATAATGCTTAGGTCTGGGCTCGCTGCAAATGTTCAGGACCAAAAAAGTGCAATCTTCCGAGACGATTTCAACAATAATAGATTTGAAATATTTAATAAAGTTTGTAGACACGAGATTCACAGTTTATTATAGTATCGGTATTGTAATTTAGTTAAGACCCATTGGGAAACTAAATGACCCGAAATGGTAAAATGAGAAGAAACTCTACTAAAATCCAGAAGTTTAAATAAAAGTTCATAGTTATGGAGAAGTTGATATAAATATCAACCACAGCATCCGAAGAGATAGGGAAAGAGCCCTTCTTTGTAATAACATCCATACAAAGGTAAGATCTCATTAAAAAAAAGACTTATACAGAGAATTATACAGAATATCTACTTTATTTCGTGAACAAGCCTTACTCCAGGAGGAGTATCGTTTGTATATTCATGCAGACGAGCTCTGGCTAGTCGAACGCTCTGGAGATTCAGCCAATTGTGGTCTCAAGATCCTGTGTACCTACAGATACACGCAATGAGTTTTGATGGTTTGGGTTGATAAGATGCAAGGACATACCTAATCTTGCCATCCAAGTGTTGACCTCTTGGAAATCCTTTCTTTACACCCTCACTGAGATTGTATTTCTGATGCAATAAAAGTAGGGCCATCTCATGGAAACATGATTGAAAATTGCCTGTTTTTGACAACGCTCAGTTAAAAAGCTAACAATTATTGAGCTATCGTGGGCTGCTCTCGTACAATGGTGTCTTTCACGTTTGTTAGTCGTATACCTCGAAATCACAAAATTCTTGTAGCTTTTCACCTATTCGCGTTTCGCCGCGATAGTGTATTTTTTTGTAGCATGAAATATTGGTGGTATATTTTGTTACTCGCATATATTTTTAATTTTTTTTTTACAATAGTAGCAAATTTTGATGTAGCATGTATTATCAATAGCCTATTTAGTTAGCCGCAGTTATTTTCAATACATCTATTGAAACAGTAGCAAATTAATACAATAATACAGAAATGTTCCCTCCGTGTGAACTTGATTCATTTAAAATTGCCCCGCTGACTATAAGATAAAGGAGCTGACGCTGGATCCAGGTTCAGCTTCCATCTTCGCGAAATGTATAATATATATACCAAACTAAACTACAGACCAATAGGAAGGAAATATCGCGATATCATCAACATTATCATATCAGCCAAAAGACGTCCACTGCCGAATATAGGCCCCCCAAAGATTGCCACAATGACCGGTCCTGCGCGACCCGCATCCAGCGGACTCCTGCGACCTTCATCAGGTCACCAGTCCACGCTGCGCCTTCCGATACGTGGCCGTCACTCGAGAACCTTTCCGCTCCAACGGCCATCGGTTCTCCGCCGCCCACTGCCACTTAAGGTCCTGCGATCCGGAGACCTAACACTAACTATATCTTTTACTTTGGTTCTGCGCGATATGTAATAACGCGTTACAAGCAAATATCTATTGAGGTGAAAAGCGATTACAATGAAAAAAGGCAAGAAAGTAAATATGCTAAGAATTTTATACATCATTGTAATTGGCTACCAGAAATAATTCTACTAGAAAAAAAAACTGTTAAAAAATTTTGAGATCGCGGCGAAACGCGAAAATGTGAAAAGCTACAAGGATTTTATGATTTCGAGGTATACGACTAACAAACGGTCTTTCATTACTTCACACTAAATATTTCATTAAAATCCCTATACTTATACCCTTAACCATTGTATTTCACTTGCCAAAGTAAACCAGGTAGCAAATTTTATTTGTGCTAGTGCAATACCTGATTTTGTATTACATAATCTGTGCCCATGTGTCTTCGCGACATGCTCTTTCTCGAAGCGACGTTTCTTGATAGCAATGTCTCCAGAAAATTGTGTTTATTAAAATTAGATCCCATTTCGTACTAGCCGATTTACGGCGCTGCATATCACACATTTACAACTGCTGTAAGTACCTAAAGGAATATAGGCAGTCGTAATGTTTTTATAACCAAGTTTAACTGTAAAGTTTTACAAACAACTGTTGTTGCAGCTGGTAATCGTAATAGCTATTTATGTATAGTTATAGTTTAGTGTAAAACATTATCACAAATAACGTATAAAGATAAATACAAAAATATAGTTCAGAGTAAGCTGCTACTTATCTCCGACCTCTTTTACCTCGATTGATGCTACAGATGACAATTTTATAATGTTTTATACTTTTGCAGCATTCTTTTACGATTGTGTATTAAGGGCGGTAAATAAGAAATTGTACATCATAATTCTTGTACCGCCCGTGTTACACACAATGTTTTTCATCACACCTGTGAGGCAAAAAAGTAAATAAAACAATATATTTTCATAAAACTACTTTAAAATGGTCTAAATCATTTCTCAAAATCAGAGATGGCTTAAATTTATCATTTTTATAACAGAAATCCCGGCACGGCGCGCGCCGCGCTAGTGCGACGTAATGTTGTATGAAAATTCTTGCTTTCCCTAGGGCGTAATGATGCATCTACGGCGCGCATCGCCGCAGCGCATTGATGCACTTACTGAACAGGTGTGATCGAAAAAAAATATTTACCGCCTGTTTCGCAATCAAACAACGAAAAAGAAAAAGGCAGCTAACATTTATCTGGCAGACATATTTTATTCTGGGTTCTGGGATAGTGTAATAGCTAGGTCGTTATTGTAAACAATTAGTTGGTACCTAATGTATTTACATAAGTAGGTAAGAGTAGGTGAAATAAATATTTCAAAATTCAATAAGTACATGCCTAATTATTTGGATAGGTATATTACAAAACAAGTGGGCTCAATGCCTGATTAGGTAAGCTCCCGGGAATTAAACGTATTGCGTTACGTTAACAGTGTAGACAAGTCGAGACCTTTACCTGTTCACCTTTGTATCATTATAAAAGCAAGTCGCATTGATTTTAAACATTCTGAGTTAAAATACAATAAAATTGGTCCAAGCAGCGAAAACTCGGAAGCATACCTAGTTACTCCAGTATCGGGCGGCCAGCATCGCACTTGCAGATGGTATCCGTACTATTGTTAATCCGGTAATTTGAATTTATTGCACCATGAATAAATGGTGTCGGCGAGCGAGCTATCGGCGAACATATCGAGACAGTGCAGCTCCCAATAGTCCAATACCAAAGCTCGGACACCCGGCCCATTCAATATGTGACACCGGCGACACGGCAATGCACGCGGGTAACGGAGCACGAGGGCGCTCCGTGACCGCTATGGCTAGCTAATGGACTATATTGTGGCAATTTCATTTGACCAGCGGCCCTACCACGAAGAACGAAAGTCGTCAATTTCGAGGATTTGTCTCTCTCACTATAATGACGCCTGCGTTTGAGTGACAGAGAAAAATCCTCGAAATTTACGAATTTCGATTTTGGCGGTAGGGCCGCAGAGGGACTACCACGGTCTGCTACTCCATAGTTTCATAGAATAATTGTCAAAAACTGACAATCGGAACCTAAACTGAATCCTGATTAAGAGATCATGGTTGGCCTCTGGCCAAGTCAGAGGCCAACCGCCGATATAAAATAGTACATTACGCGCTACAAGTGGGAAAAAAAAGAAATTCGAAACGAGTGTAGATAAATTAAAGCACGACCGAAGGGAGTGCTTTAAATCGACACGAGTTGTATCGTACGACGTTTTTCAATACATATGGCTCTCCGAAGATTTCGACCTGACGTAAAATGAACCACTTCTCGCACTAGCGCTTAAAAAAAAGCGCAATCTGTACCGAAAAATCATATTTGCGAGCATTTATCTCTGTCACTACGTTTACACCTTTGTTGTGGCAGAAACAGATTCTCGAAATCTATTTGCGATGTTCGTAGTAGAGTTCAGCAGAAGTTTACCTTAAGATACTTATGCGAGTTGATGTGATATATACAGTGTGTTACCATGACCCAGGCTTTTACGAAAATGGGTAATAATACGCATTACTGGTAATCGTTTTCAAGGATTAAGAGTTGACAAATATTTAAATTAACAACTGTACAATTATTTTTATTTCGTTCGAACGATCAATGTAACGCGTGTACTGCTTAGTTGTCAAACGTTGCGAGTAGCTGCGATCTGTCATTGTCAAGTGCCAATTAACGATTTATTTTGAAGTACATTGCTTCTCAATTAAGTTTTCTTAGAAAGATAATTACTTTTAAAATTAGGATTTTTAAACAAATAATGCACATGGTTTGGCTAAGAATCTGCATCTCAATCCTCGGTTCAAATAAAAGCCTGCATCATGTTAACACACTGTATAGGCAAACACCAATGCTAAAATAGGTGTTGGACATATAGAAGAAAATCGAGCAAACGCCTGAATCGCAAGATGAAAGATGGTTGCTTTAATTTGTATTTTTTTGTACATGACATAATCCCTTAAATACGTCACCCTTAAAAGGTACACTTGCCCGCATTTGTATATGTACGAGCATTGGCAACACATGAGCAAAGCTAACCTTGTAAAGATATACCATATAGGACAAGTGATTGTTTCTCCTTAACGGGCGCAGCTCTAATCGGTACATCCTTGCCATGTCCTAGAGTTAATTAGGCTTAGATTGCATTCTGCGAGGCAAAAGACATGAGCTGGAGGTCAGATCTTGTTCTCTTCGACAATAGATAGCGTTCCTTTATTGTAATACTGAGTCTATAAATAAAATATTATAAGAAAACAGCGACCTAGTTCCAAAATTAAACTATGATACTAAGAAAAATATTCGAGCTCAATTATTTGCCCTTTCTTTGACTCGAAGGAAGGATTTTAGAAGGGAATGTTTGGAAAATAGCGATACCTATGGCCTCATTTTATCTGCTTCTTATAGGCAGACGTTGGTACGATTATCATCTACTTACCTTTATCTTATGTCGATTTAGGAACTGGTGCATAGGTATTTTTATATGAAGTAAACGCTATAAATATATTATGAGTAGTTGCATTGTTAGCACACGATATGCCTACGATAGTTGTTTGATGTCGAGTTGATGAATCTTTAGAAACGTAGGTATACTATAAATGAAATAGTTCTGTTTTAAAAATCAATAAAAAATCTAAGGTATATAATCTTTTCCCGCTCTTGAATCAAAAGCTCTAAGGCAAAATATAAAATAAAATTCAAATCGTCAAATAACGAAAACGCAGGTGTGAACTCAATCAACTATTTAGGCTAACTATTTAATTGTATTGGCAATCATATATATCTATAGGATAAATCCTCAAATTTATAGCAGGTTTATCATCATTTAGCCTCAAAATGGCCTGTTAGATGGGCATTATAAGAGCCGGGGTTACGTCACAGCAAGGATTATGTTTCCGCGACGCGATGAGGTGTGGACCGGCAATCAGCCATCATTATTTACGGACTGCTATTATCACCTCATGGCTTTTCTGGTTTATTATCGGCATTGCTCGTTATGTTGTCCTGCGACGGATAAATTATGCTATTAAGTTAGCAGATTGACAAAGTTATTTATGACATTAAGTGAGAGCGGGTTGAGTGGCGGCCGCTAGGGACCGCGCAGGACGAGTTCTGTGGCAGATAACACCAGCTTTCTGATACGATAGGTTTTGCAATGATGGCCCTTGTAACTAACATGAAAAAATAGATGTCTACAAGGATAGGAGTGGCAACGTTAGAATGTCTTAATAAATATTATATGATGACTTTGTTTTGACTTTTTTATTGCCGCGTGGTGACGGCTGTAAGAATACATTTGTCACCACCCCAACTCCTCCTGCGGGTGTCGTAAGAGTCGACTAAGGGATCGAAGTGTCACTGACCATTATTTGATAAAAGATTGATGATGGGCAGCAGCGTCATCATAGTGGACACATTACTGCGATCGCTAATCCGCTTGCCCAGCGTGGCGATTATGGGCATTTACCTCCTAATGCGTTTATACGCTTAATAGGAGAGGCCTTCGTCCAGCAGTGGAATATCATGGGCTGATGATGAATGACTTTGATAATGTCTCTTGATATTATCTGTCAAGCATCAAAGTTTATTTTGAAATTGGTTTTATGTACTTGAAATTTCAGAATAAGTTTCAAGTCTAGTCGAGTAAAGTACCGGCATTTTAAGATACCTACCTAATCCTTAAAGTATGATAACGAGTGCTGCAGATGGCATGCCCAGTGGACAATATCAATTAGTCAGTTAATGAGTAAAGTGCACGTAAATCTCTGAGATCTCTATCAACGGCTCAGCTGCGCTCGCTCGAGTTTTTATAAGATTTGAAAACACTGATTTGAGTTCTTATAAGATTTTTTCCAAGTAGCATTTTCTGAGACTTCAACGTATCGTTTAAGCAATATCCGTCAATTTTGTCGTACAGTAACTATTTTATTACATTACTTAATTGGGAATTGGGAATCAGTGTAAAATTCAGCTATGATATTTTATGAAGACATTTTTATTATTTTACAATGCATATGCTAAGTAAGTGCTCTTTTAAAGGGTAAACTGATGCACGGAAAGTGATACTTTTCCGCACGTGTGTGGGAATGAAATGTCTTAGTACTTTTCCGCACGGCCTGGTTGGTACTGCTGAGATAGTCTGGCTTTCTGCGCATAATGCATTGTAAAATGTTGTACACAAATGTTGAAACAGGTTTTTTTCTAACTATTGCCGGCTTAAAACATTCGCTTCGCTCGTGTTTTATTGTCACCGACACTCCTTCTGAAAAAGCTTGATTTCCACACTTGTATCATAAATAACTATTTACATCGAAGGGTAAATCTGAACGCACGAAATAGTTTGTTAATTAATTTGAAACTAAAAAAAAAGGATACGATTTTTTACATAAAACCCGAAGTAACAAAACGTAATAATTTATTTAAAAACTTGCTTTTAGATAATTGGACTGCACAATGAAAACAATTGTACTGCACATGGAATGCATTAACAGGTACTTGGTATTTGCACCGCGGAATTTCCACCAACATAAAAGGGGGAGTCTCTATGGGATAAATGCTGAGAATGTTAGCACGCACGCAACGGGGTCGTACTCACATGCTTCTTGGAATAGAAACGACAAATATAGAAATATATTATCGTAAAAGGCCCGTTAATTGGCATGAGTTTGACTAATACTGCAATCGAGTTAATATTTTCCATATTGTCTTCATCGACAAGTCTTGTACTAATCAATTCATTTTACTCAAACAACTTAACTTGTACTTTTTTACCACTCTAGTTATTATTACATTTTCATTACAATTGTCACACATCATCAGCCTATTTCAGACCACTCTCCTAATAACTAATGCGTATAGACGCATTAGGAGGTGAATACAATTGTCAAATGCGAAACATTTTTTCTTTGTAATTTGAATATAATGTATATTTCAGTAACTGTAGGCAGTGTAGACTGAACAATGACTTTACATTTTTTTTATTTGTACAGTCTAGGCACATCTAGGCCCGAGTTACATGACTATTAGTTACAATGCACCTAGCATGGTGCCAATAATTATGACATCTTTATAATCGTACCCATCGTATATCGTACATACGTTCAAACGAACATACTCGTAATTATGTCCAAGGAACAATAATCAAAATAGTTTACATAACTTACGGAGCGGACTGAGGCAACTGTACCTGTACTACGCAAATATGTATCCACTTTGTCATCTTATTCCAATGCAGTAACATGAAAATGTGGATACATAATTATCTGTATAGTATCTACACACTCGGTCAGTGAATACGAGTCAGGTGGTTTTTTTCATAGAAAATAATGCAAAGGTGCAGATTTCAAATATTTTTTGAAAATATTTATAGTGTAGTTGGGTAGTTCTATGCGATTATTCAGTCGCAACAATCAAGTCATTACCATTCCCAAATTATTGACGAACTGCGTATAAATAGCGGAGTCATTTTCGATTATCTTGTAGCAGACTCATGTTTGTCTGCTATTTTGGCATAATAGTCTCGTATGCTTTTATAAAACGGTAAATAAAGTGGTGATGGTAATGAACAAAAAAAAAACGCGTAACAAAATCGCATAGAAACACCGAGTTAAATCTCTTTTAAATCAGGTTGTATTGGAATTTTTCTAAATTTATAAATAAATCCAAAGAAAACTTTAAAATTGTATAGACAAAAATGTAGACCGTTTAAGAAAACCACCTAATACGAGTTTTTTAATAATCAGTCATCTGACAATAAAGTTCCGTATTTTTCGGATCGGGTGAAAATTTCAGTTGTATTATAGATATTTCATTTAAATATTTGTAATCAGCATGTTACCAGTATTTTCTATGAAAAAAATCACCTGAACCGTATTCATTGCCCGCGTGTGTATCTGTGACATAAGTGTAACTAAGACGTAAACGAACCTCTGGTTTACTCCGACTTGTTTCCAAATACGGTCTGATCGAAGACTCGATATTAATACTGGTGATTAATTACTTGGAAGTTTTATGTACTCATGTAACAACTTCGTAACCTCGTGTAATCGCAGCTATTAGCGTTAATCGGAGATGAGTAACTAGGGGGAAAAGTTTGCTGCGTGTAATATTAAGTAGGTATTACGCATATTGATTTTATTCTTTGATATACAAGCATGTTATGTAAAATCCATATTAATGAAATGGATCTATTAGTTCATACCAACTCTCTGTGCGTATCCTAAGATATAGGTATGGAACCACTCGGCGAAAGGTAATAGATTATATCGCTAGCTTTTTTGTAAAGATACCGAGAAACATGCCTGATCAATATAATCTAGATTTCATAGATTTACATACATCATCAGCCTATGATAGTCCACTGCTGGACCTAAGCCTCTCCAGCCTCTCCTATTAACTAGGCGTATAGACGCATTAGGAGGTAAATACCCATAATCGCCACGCTGGGCAAGCGGATTGGCGATCGCAGTAATGTGTCCACTATGATGACGCAGCTGCCCATCATCAATCTTTTATCAAATAATGGTCAGTGACACTTCAATCCCTTAGTCGACTCTTACGACACCCGCAGGAGGAGTAGGGGTGATGACAAATGTATTCTTACTGCCGTCACCACACGGCCGCATATTTTCATAGATTTATATTGTGATTATATACAAGACAACGCTGTCGTTTCTTACATTTAATCAGTGAGTATTTTGCACGCCTTTTTCGTATTTTTTATATTCTGAAATAAATTTTCATTCAATTAACTTTGTTGCGATATTTGCTTGTACAAAGTTTGCTCTCGATCGCCGATCATGCTATCCAGCATATAACGGGTTAAATGTTTGACAAAAACTACTGAACGATATAGATATTTATTTTAGGTACCTAGAAAGACTGTCCATCGCGATTCAGCGCGGAAACGCTGCGAGCGTGAAGGCCACCTTTTTATTTAAGTTTATATTTTGATATTACTTTTACTAGTTTATTTTTTAAGATTTAGTTTGTCTAAATCACTTTTTAGGTACCTAATTAATCATTCTGTATTCCACTAATTGAACCATTAGGCACATACATATAAAACAAACATAAACCCCCCACCGGCGGGTAACGAGTTGGTCATTAGATTTATTTAGTTAGTGCCTGCTTCCTATGCTAATTCTGTTCATTAGCCTATGGCGCCTCGTTCTTTAACTGCAGTTAATTGTTGGCAACCGCTGTAAGACTAGCCCGACAAGCATCCTCATTAGAAAAACGCCTTAATTTCCCTTTGTTGCTTCGAAAAGTAAACAGGAAATCCAATTTATTTCTAAAACTATTCAAATAAGCTATATATTAGAACGTTATCTGAGAAAGATGTTATATCACGAATATTTAACTTTATCACCATACCAGTAACTAAACGCCTAA
The DNA here is from genome assembly GCA_025490895.1 of Thaumatotibia leucotreta. Taxonomy (NCBI): domain Eukaryota; kingdom Metazoa; phylum Arthropoda; class Insecta; order Lepidoptera; family Tortricidae; genus Thaumatotibia; species Thaumatotibia leucotreta. Next base: position 21,221 of record JALPQI010001778.1, on the reverse strand, counting down.
AACAAATTAGTCGAAAAGTTTGGAAGCGATTTTGTCACAGCGCACGTGTCGCGTCGCATCTGATAAATGCAACTAGATATGTAAATAATTATTAAATATTATCGACTAGATAGGACCGCTTACGTGCCCGTTACGTTATCTATGTTATTTGTCGTTAACAGTTCTACGGGTTTGTTGTTATCTGGTTGAGTTATGGCAACAGATTGGAGGTTCGGTGAAGAGATTCTCGGAGGGCTCCGGTTTCAAGAGGTCGGTCCGTCATGCGCGGAGATAGCGGTGGTGCCTGATCACGCGCGTAATGCGCCCGATATCATCTCCGGCCACTGCTGCGCTGTCAGCACGCTCAGGACTCTAATTATTCAAGTAGGTACCTAAAAGTACATTCAGACAGACGAGCATTCGCTATTCAATCCCCCACTCTACGAAATCCACGAATCACGTTTTGTGTAACGATCGAATTTCGTAGAGTAGGGGGCTAGAATAGCGAATGCTCGTTTGGTCTGAATGCACCTTAAGCTGTAGTACCTGAACATATTGGACCAGGCTTCTAGTATCGTACCTGTTATTTTTTGCCATAGTCTTCAATCATGTATTATTTAAATCCAGACACAACATATGTGTTAGTTTTTAGTAAAACGTCCCACTTTGTCGCTTACCATAAAGACGAGATTTCCTTGTATCTTCATATGAATAAACTGACAAAGCGGCTTTATGGCAAACGACAAAGTGGGACGTTTTTACTAAACTCACTAACATATGTATGATATATAATTACATATCTTAGCAATCTTAGCATATGCACCTACTTATAGACACTGTCAGTAGATTTTTTCACATGGCACGACTTGCATTTGTTGTAGGAAACTGTGCGACCGTACTGCATACACACCCAATGTAAGTTTAAGTGGTTACTGATATGATATATTGTTTTTAGTACAGATGGTGGCTTTTTTAGGCTCTAGTGCGAGAAGTGTGCCATTTTGCGTCAGGTTCAAAACTTCGGAGGGCCATCTGTACTAAAAAACGTCGTACGAGACACGTGCAAAAACGAAATTCGTAACTCGTGTCGATTTAAAACACTCCCTATCGGTCGTGTTTTAAAACATCGCCCCTCGTTTCGAATTTCATGTTTTTCACACTTGTGTCGTAATGTACTATTGGTGCCTAGCTCATGAAGAACCGAAACTCATTAACTATGGCCAATAATATTAATACACTCCTGCTATAGCACATTTAAACAGTTTTCACGGTGCATTTAGGGTCCAAGTTTATGCATCATAAATTGTAAGTTTAAGTTGTAGTTGCAAATTTAAATAAGTAAATACATTATGTATCGCGCTATTCAAACTATTCAACTGTCGAGCAGTGAAATAACTAAAATGTCATTTGTCGATAGATTCGATTTGATCTTAAGTCCCCGCGAGTGACACTATAATTAAGTCCCTACACTGAGCTGGTTTTGTTTATTACCCTGTCTAATAAACGGGCCAGACTGACGAAATAAATCATTACACTTTAGATAATCATTTCACTTTGCCCACGTTAAAATCAAATTGGCTACTTTGTATTCAAGTGGATGAAAGAAAATATATAAATATCTTACAAACTTGGTGTATTTTCAGAAAAGTCTCGGATATTTTGAGTGATTAAAACCTTCGATTGCCTTCTCGAAAGCAGAATCAATCGAAGGATCCTAAAGTAGGGAGTCTGATTACTTAGAACTGGAATCTTCCACGAAGCAACAATCAGACGTAGGTGTACCTACCTAATGCATACGATGGATTCTTCAAGTATTTTGGATTGCTTCTATGCGAGATGAATACCTAAATGTGGCATTTTTGAAAACTAATATATGTTCTTATGAAATGAAACTCACGTTGTGATTCTTGTAACACTAAAAACTAAACACAAAAAAACTGCTGCTGTTGAAAATGCGCTCAGTTTTGATGTTTAAATATCTACACCGTATACTAGATCTAGATTATGTCTACTACTAGGTCTATTATTAGGCTATGTCTTAGTATCATATATTTTAACGACAAACGGGTCTTAATCGCGTAAATTTACGTTTAATTATATCCTGACGTTTCAAATATGAGTGATAATGGTGAAAGTTTAATTGCAATGAAAACGAAATAGTTTTCCTTCTACTGAAGGTAAGTTACATTCGCTGTATCTCTAGGTAGCTATGAAACTCATACATAAATACTAGTCGTGTACCTACTCATGTAGGGTATTCGGTAAGGGTAAAGGGTATTTTCGAACTCATACCTTCTGCCCAGTGGTGTCCCACGTGACTCTGCTGTAAACAGTACATAATGTTAAAACATTTGTCTAGTTTATATTACGGTAAATGAAGGAAACTATTTTCTATTTGCACCATTAAGCCCTTACTATTATTTATTGATGAGAATGTTCAAGTTATTTCTGCATATCGTTTTAAAGTAAGAACAGAACTATGATTTTATGGCGGAGGCTGATTCTATGCCTGCCTATGTTTAAAGCCTTGTCATGCTTAGGCAACTGCGTGTGCTCTCTGTGAAATAAATAGCGTTTTAAATAGAGCGCGATACTAGTTCCGTTCAATTTGTAACCGCAGTCAATATCCCGGTGGGCTGTTATTAGCTGGTGCTGCCCGCGGCTCCGCCGATCCGATGCCGATTTCTTTCAATGCAATTTGTAATTGCAACAACTGTTCGCTACCGCGAGCTTGCAAAACTCTCATCGATTTAATTCTCGATGGTTATCGCGAATAACTACCTGGTGGCTTATCCCGTTTTTACTGTTTGTCGTGCTACGCGTCACTTTGCAATTGTCAAAACATCACAGGAACGACAACACCGAACCGTCATGGTTGAAGAGAATAGTGTTTCAGCTGTTCCAGGATATTTATCATTAAAATATGGAAAGTTACGCTACGACTATGCACTGTCATAGGTTTGAAATGATAAATACCTCATTTCCAAGTTGTAACTGTGCTTAAATTAAATTATAGCTTTCACGAGTGCATAACGAATGGATTATCATGACGAAATTAAGGATTCAGTATAGACAAAGGAATAAAAAAAATACAACATCGATGCAGCCAAGTTAGTTATCGGTAACCTATGTGAGCGGTCCGATAGTAATAAGTTTCTTGTCCAAGCACAATCTGTTGTCTCGCCGCGCGACCGGGCGGCTGTCACCCGAACAAAGTTATCACTCCTATAACGTCTCTGATATGGCACTTTTAGTGCTGCAACAAATGAAGCGGTTGCATTAAAACTTGTCCGGTGCATATCTGAGCGTAATTAATACGTGAGATAAGTCGAGGAGAGCGGTCGTAATCGACCTCGGGAGCTTCGCCACCGGCCGCTCAGCGGATGCCACGCAGCCCTATATTAATAACCGTCCACCGATATCGGAGGTGGCCGCACCAAATGGGAAATTAAAAGGCTTTCATGGGATCCGCTCATTAGACTGATTTGTAGTTGTGCAGCCAGCGGCGCCGCACAAGGAGTTATTAATGAGCATTGTAATCGCTTGTCCCTGACATGAGAATCATTTGTGCCGTCATTTATCGAGGCTGTTGTCATTTTCTAATTTACATGAAATGCCGCTGGTCAGTCATTGGTTCATCGGAATAGGAGCTTGGCTTAGATATTTATGGAAAGATAAACTATTATGCTGATGTTAGTGATGTTCGGATGATAGAATAAAGAATTTATTTGAATGGAAAATATTCATAAATCTTAAACGAATGAACCGTTTCCTATGGAAGTCAATTTGTTGCATGGTTTGTTGTACGCGCCATACTTTTAATTCAAGAAAGCGAAGATTTTGCAGAGGCATGTTCTCGTTCTATTTAACAGAAATTTGATATATAGTGAATAGTAATTCACTTCCACTGTCTAAGTTAACTTACGACCTGTTTTACAATCTCCGAATAAATGTATCCGTTAGATTAAATTGTCGCTACCCTTTTCCCCAGGTACGTTTATTTGTCAAATATAGTTTTTTCGGTGATGGTGAAACGGCCCTTAAAAGAGAGTTAGATAATTTAATGTTGACCGAAAATGAATCTGCAATTTATTTGGTATGCTGGTAATCCTCAGTAGCGACTGTGGAGCGGTGCTAACCTAGTAATCGCACAATTGCCTCTGTCATTGTTCTAAAGTAGCCACGGCCGTATATCAGTGCGGCAGACGGGACCAATTGATACAAACGAGCGCGTGTCACGTCTAAATATAATATTAGGAATCTCGGCGCGAGCCAGGATATATTAATTTGGAGTGGTCATTGTGTTAAGAGCTTACTAGACTTAATGTCTTGACGCTCTAGATAGATCTGGCTCTAGCATGCTCTCTACATTACCTCATATTGTGACACACTTTAAGCAACTGAAAAATAATGAAAGTTGCGAGTATCGTTAGTACGTTTACATACCTAATGTCTGTCCTATACACTGCCAAATCTTGTATATACAATTAGCATATCGAAATTAATAACCATGTCTTAATTATTTAACTTCTTAATTGTAAAATTTACATGTAAATTTTAAAACAGCTATGAATTTTTAAGTTTTAACTGATATCTAATTACTAAAATGACGACGGAGCGTAATAAATTATCTAACTCACATCCCAATCAAAACAGTAAGTTATAATTATTGCCCGCTGTAAAACTGTTATTATTTTTTATGGTGTCATCACGTCCGCTACTTATTGGCGGATAACATAATTCGAGATGATCCGTAATTTATGTGGCACCGTGGACCCTTGCTCTTTGGAATGAGTTTAAATGACGATTTATGAATGAGGTCGGGTGCTATTACGAACGCTTCCCAAATGCTTGGGCACAATATTAAGCTGTATCCACGTCCAGACGACCTAAATGCGTAACGCAAAGTTGTTTTATGTAGATTGCGTGCTTTTAAGAACGACGTGTGAGTATCTAGAAGTTGGACTAATATTAGGTAGCGATAGCATGCGATGGACAGCAACACTACCTACAGGCTGGTAGTCTGGAAGCTCCTTTAAAAGTGCGTGTGCACATTAATGCTAATCGAGATGATATATGTCAGGGATATAAATTAACCATTAACGCGTGTTACCTGCTATTTCATTAATGGTTAAGTGTTAAATGCATTCATACATTTTACTGTCAAATGTCTCATAGGATCCCTATCAGTTATTTTATATTCCAAGACTGTCCCCTACTTATCAAGTTAAAAAAAAAGTAAATTTTAAAGAAGAATATCCAATTTATTGAATACATTAGTATTCTACCTTCCCAGGGAATCAGAGGCCCAGAATGGCCGTATTAAATCTGAAATTAGCTTCTAACTTGTGAAATATGGTTAGCCTGTAAGGAGAAACTTATTGGAACAGATAAAGAATAAATATATGTATATTATGAGACCATCGCCACAACAATTGATCATCCGTCGCGAAAGCTGATGGTGCCATCTTGCTTTGGCCTCCGGTGAGGTCCGGTGAGGTTGGTATTTTTTGTTTAGTACCTTTTTTGACCGCGTGGTGACGGCAATAAGAATACAAGTGTCACCGCCCCAACTCTTCCCGTGGGTGGTGTAACAGCCGACAAAGGGATTGTAGTGTTTATTTATTAGTGTCTATGTGTGTATGTGACTATTCGGTTATCAATACTGCGCTCGCTAACCCACTTACCCGGCGTGGCGATTATGGGTATTACCTCATGACGCGTCCATACAGATAGGTAAAAGAGACGCAGGTCCAGCAGTGAACTGAAAAAGGCTGATGATGATGAGGTACTAAGACGTTTATTTACAGTTTATAGTTAACTGGTTTGGTGAGGTATCGACTCGACAGACGAAGGGAATAGTCGGCGAGAGCGAGTCAATCAGGAGCGGCACGCGCCGCGGCGCGCGAGTGCGCTTGCGCCTGCTCCTTAACACTTAACTCTTGCCCGAGAGGCCACTTCCTCTTTCAAATGTCGTTACTAGTCATTCTCGATTGTTGCCAAACTGAACTCACGATAGGTTTATCAATTTAAAAAGGCGCGAATTTCAAAAAATCCTAGTGGCTTCTAATCACGTTTCATGTAACGATCGAATTTCGTAGAGTAGGGGGATAGAACAGCGAATGCTATTTTGGTTTGCATGCACCTTTATGATCCCGAGTTTGCCGTTCATCGTGCTACCGCGTCACTTTCACGCTTGCGTACGTTTTAAAACGTGATGGCAATAACGATTAACGATAAACTCGGAACTTTAGCAGGCCACCTGAATACATGTGGCTCATGATGGTCCGGTTTGTACCATTTATCGTGCTATGGTCACATTCGCACTTGCATACTTGTCAGAACATGACGGCAACGCCGACAAATATCGAACACGAGATCATCACAAGCCTTAAGGTTAACTATTTATGAGAGATTGAGGATGAGGGCCTACGAATCGAATTCGGTCGGTTTGGCGAAAATTGTCTCTGCCTGAGAATTGAGTAACCTTATAAATGATGACAGATTAGGATAATTTACATGACAGTTAGTAAGAAAATCGACATTAGTAATTATTAGGCAGTAGGTAGGTACCTAGTACTAGGAAGGTTTACAGCTTGTATTACATCGGTAAGTTGTGGAACTTTAACATACAATGGTAACGCCACCTATTGTCTCTAATTTAGGTGAGATTTATGGCGACATTGTGATAGCTCGTTTTTATTATTTGAGGTCATTGCAACTTGCATTAGCCATAATTAAAATTATGACAATATGAACCGTCGGTTACGTAAATATATACTAACTATTATGGTTTGCCATAAATTCATACTTAGGTATTAAACCATCTCATAATATGACGAGGCGTGGTAGCCTAGACTGCAGTTGTGTATGTAGTGTATGTGAGTAAAATCATGATTTATTCTTAAATACTACGTATAAAGTACTACGTTTACAGTAGGCCACTAATTTGTATATCCAAACTTATCAAAAAGTCAAAATACGAATTGGAGATTGAACGATAAGTCCCGATATAATTTTAATGTCGTTTGGCGTTTTGACAATTGACGTCTTGACCCAGAACCCAAGTAATAATAAATCAGAAAACCAGGTTTAACTTGTAGGAACAAGTTGTTACGGTGTCGAGCTTTTGTCCAAGCAGTATCTACCTACATGCCTCACAGCTGTATCAACTATGCTAGCAGTACCTAAAGCTAAATTGAAATATAGCTATATTCTGATTACGGTATTTTGGAAGGGTGTCTATTTTCGCATATCTTATCGATCTTTGGCAAAGGTCAGGAGTTAAATTGGCATCGAAGTGCAGGTAAGGCGGTGTACTACTTACGGATATCGGACACGAGGCAAAAATGGCTATATCTAATTATATTAACACTTTTAGTATTAAGAATCGAATATAAATTGCATATCTTGGTGGCCATTATAACACTCACAATTATTTTGTGATACAAAGTGGGTATAGGTATGGCCATGCGATTTATAAAGTATTTAGGTTTATCTATATCTAAAATATTAACCTGTCTGACCATTGATTACCTTAGGAACGGGGTGACGTATCGAGATAACATTTACATTATGAATCGCAGATAAAGATTCTGTAAAAATAATTTGACATTAACAAAACCTGAGCAAGTCGGCTTTTTGCCTCCGTTTTTGTTGGTAGATTCCTTACCTATTGCGGTCTACTTCTGTATATCTTATTTTGCAGTTGGCGCTTCAAGTGCGAAGTCATTTGAATGTTGAGTTGATCGGGCGGCGCTTGAGTCCGCATAATCGCTGCGCTTATTTCATTCTGTACATAGCGCGCATAGCTTCATTACGCGCTCAATTGAATAAACTGTGATAGGAACGAGGCGCTCTGCAAGTTGATTGCTCAAATTTCCTCTTCAACTATCACAAAGATATGGTGAATTTCTAATTGGATAAACGTGTCGTTTCCTATTTAAAGGCGACGGCAAGCGTAACATATCCATTTAAGTGTGAGCCCCGATGGTGTGCCGGACAATGTTGCCAGATGTCCGCTTCTCCATGTTTTACTTCATTTATGATAGTCTTTTCTCGCTTTTTTCTCAGGCTGTTGATCGACTTGTGCTTTGTGTAATACTTCTATGAGCATGATTGGTGCGACAGTACGTCACTGCGAGATGAACGATCGGCCTCTCTTTTATTAATAAGAGGAAGAGAAGTTTACCTCCCGTTTACATACTTTCGCTCCAATCATGTGCTTCGCCAATTTTATCGCCTGCCATCATTGCTGTCATCATTACAGGTACTGGGCTCGAAAAACAGTAAAATTACCGTATCGTAGTTTTCTCTGTGACTCCTTATTATTAATGCGTTAAGGACAATTTTACTACCTTTCGTTCACTATTCACAATTAAGCATTAGCGATTGGCATTATGGGTAGATGTTCCATGTTTTTGAGGTGGGTTTCTTGCTTTTCCCATGTCATCGTCTAGCGTCACGATCACGTGGCGTTCACAATTAAGCATTAGCGATTGGCAGTCTGGCTATACACGTACGCACGCAGTTAAGCTAGTTGTTCTATGTTTTTGAGGCGGGTTTCTTGCTTTTCTCATGTCATCGTCTGGCAACACTGTTTGGGCGCGGGGGCCCGGAGGCTCCTCGTACACCGGCGAGGCACGCGCTCCGTCATCCCCGGTAATGGACAGGGCCCAGCGCGTGCTCAATGACCACCTAATGAATTATGATAAATTTGTTTTAAAACCGCTTCCTGGGTGATTTCTTTGATGCTGTTTAGATGCGGATATGATCTTTTAGGTTTGCGTAGGTGTCTGTAATTAATTACACGTTAATATTATTATTTCAGTGTGTTGTGTCGCGTCGTAAATCTCAGGTCTATTGGCGGCGACAGAGCTCGCGTGTGCCGGCGTTCGTGCCGGTAGTGTAAGGGGCCTCCACACGTACTCGTATGCGTATATCTACAATAACTACAGATACACAATCTTGTCTATGTGAAAGCACATAAAATAGTACATTACGACACAAGTGCGAAAAACATGATTTTGAACTGTGTTTTAAATCGACGCGAGTTACGAATTTCGTTTTTGCACGTGTCTCGTACGACGTTTTTTTAGTACAGATGGCCCTCCGAAGTTTTGGACCTGACGTAAAATGACACACTTCTCGCACTAGAGCCTAAAAAAGGCACCATCTGTACTAAAAAAACAGTCCACTTGTCATTCAATTGGTGAAGAGATGATCATTGCATAAGCGGTTTTTAAAACAAGTTATACGTACATTGTTGCAGTAGGTACCCAAAACAACCAAATTGTTTTATTTATCTTTCCTGCCCCGCCCCAATTTAGATGCATTAAAAATTAATTAAAGGTATTACTTGGGTATTTACAATTTAAATACGGTAGTAATGACATAGTTCTGTATGATGGGCGTTGTTACAACTCTTTAATTTTGACTTCATGCTCGCTATCATTATTAATCATTTGAGCTTAACTCGACGAACGCTATTATTAAAGTAAATATTGACTAAATCTGACATTTGATTAAGAGAAGACTCGACGTTATTGCCTCTCTTAATTGTGTGTTTTTGTGAAATACACATAAATAACATTGAAAGTGACTCGTACACAATATGACAAGTTATCCGTCGGAGTAACCGCGGTGGCCGCTTCGTATAACGGTTCTCCTATAACCGTTTAACTTTTCCAATCCAGCTTTAAAAAGTTTACTTAATTTGATACGCCACTAAAATTGGTCTCGAGACGAAACCGACCTGTAATGAGGGAGTTTAAATTAATTTGGAGCTTAAGTTTATGGATAATTTGCGCGTCATTCCCTTTTAATGGGTTTTAATTCGATCTCTACTTTACATGCGCATATTTAAACAGAATCTAGTGCCTTATTCTCCAACTTGCATTTAATGCATCGAATTGATATTGGAAATACCAATGTAAGCACGACGTGGTGATTTTTACAATGGATTAGTATTAAATCAGTCTAAAATTTTGTATCAGAATAGAATAGTCTTTTGACAAGTAAAATCAATTTGTTCTCGCCATGAAAATCGTTTAGAATATGTAGTTCCGGTTTTCATAGAAATGTTGCAACGAGTCTTCGATGAGGCCTGTCGAATTTTTGGATACTTACATCACAAAGTGTTGGTGGTCCCATATGGGACATTATAAATGCTATTTGGGTTTAAATGCCGGTTTTTATTGTACGGCATTGCACATTAAAATAAATTTTACTAGAATATTCTTCGAAGTTCAACTTTGGGTTATTTTGGAAAATGCAGTCGGATTTCAGAAGCTACCACTATTTGTATAATATATAATCCTATGTATAATCTTAAATTGTAAAAGTTGAGAATTGGAATCTACTCGTTAGTATCCAACCTATATTACACAATTTATTCATAAATTACTACTCTCTCGGTCAATGAATACGGGTCATGTGGATTTTTTCATTGAAAATTATGTAAACATGCAAATTTAATTCAAAATGTTTATATTATAGGTAGGTTGTATTGGCATGGCATTACCCTGAATTTATCATTGAGAGGTTTTTTTGTAAGATTGGTTTTTAGAGACAAAAAATATGTATGATAATACGAGTTTTGAAATCACGAATTATTGTTTTTGTATCTACGGAGTCATCTAACGATAAAGTTCCATGTTTTTAGGATTGGGTGAAAAATCTAGGAAAATTCAAATACAATCTGATGTTAAAAACAGTTCCTCTTCTACTATAAATAAAAAAATATATATTTTGAATTAGCTTATTTCCAGTATTTTTTGTATGAAAAATTCCACTTGACCAGTATTCATTGACCGCGATTGTAGGATACTGAATAACCGACGTCGATGGAATTGGCAATGTAAAGTTTTCTGATGAACCTAAAGACGACGGCTATCAGGGAAAAATATACCTAATATTTATACTTTCAGAAAACTTTACATTGCCAATTCACAATAAATTCACGTTAGTCAATAATAGTACATTGTGCATCAAGGTGGTTAGGCGGAGGGCTTTTATGACTCGAGTTAGTATTCCGCACAGATCAGTATAGATAGCTAACGGTGGCATGGAACATGTCGCAGCGTTATGGCCGATAGGCCTTTATAGTGTGACAGATGCGTGCCCTATGCGCCAGTCGCAACTTACCCACGACTGCAGGATGAGCTCGGACATATCCGCAAAATGCCGAATTGTGCCGTTATTTCTTGTAAAAATAGAAGTGTAAATAAACATTTCAAGGACTATTGAGTCACGTACCACATGAAAGTATTGATTTTTTTAAGTATTAGCTGACAAAACCACGTATTTTTACAAATAATATATAACAACAAACCGCTGACATAAATGTCATAATGATTTTACTTGGGCGTACCAATTGGTTGAACTATCCAGTGACAAATTGTATGTGCGTTTTACATTGACGGCTTAGAATAGCAAGCAAGTTGCAATTTGGTAAGTGACCGTGCAATGTATCCAATTGCTAGCGATATTCACAACCGTCCTGTCATTTCTTGGTACGGCCACTGCGAGCAGGCCGCGAACTAGAGGTACGACTGACCGTGCCGATGACAAATAGGGTCGATAAATTGTTGATGTATTTGATTATATTCAATTTTTCTTTCATATTTTGACCTTTGTATAAATATCTTATCTTCATAAAGGTAAAACAATATATATAGATTATATCGCGTGTTATATTATTTTGAGCCTTTTACAATAACCTCAAAGGTTGAAATTGATTTATTTAAATATGTGACCATCGCGGAAACGGCTGATAACATTATATTTATTAAGGGTACAACCGTCTAAATAATTATTTGTTCATGTGATTCCCAGCCACAATTAAGATAATGTCGTTAATAAATTGCTTTGTTCATATTCAAATATATGTTTATAATTGACATTCTGTAGTTTATTATTTACAAACCAGATCCGACACGAAAGTAAGAAAAAAGTTTTCTAATTTATTATTAAACGACATAAAATGAAAACAAACAATATAAGGACTTAACTTAACTACCTATAAATAAAAAAATTGGCCTAAATCGCCGTCAGTGGGCAAGGTACCCAGAAGGCTGGCCGCATTCCCCCGTTGTATAGCTATACTTAAACGCTGTGCAAGGTACTGGCCAGCCCTCTGGTCGCCTGCCTGAGGTCTCTCTTAGGCGAGCCGCTAGATCTTTAAAAAGTCCATGTGCACTTGGCCCCCATGGCCCCAAGGTCTCCACACCAAACGCCGCAAATATGTAGCTGGTTCCTAAAGCAGCATATTTGCTGCGGCGCTTGAGACTTTCGGCTAATGATGCCGCGGCGCCAGCAGCAACGCCGGTGACCGAAACATGGGACGGCGCCAGAGTGTCAACGCAGGTGGCGTCCCAAACTAGCAGCCGGCCCATGCTCCAGGGCACCAGCGTCATTCCGTCAGGCCTCTTGTCGTCGTCCCTGGCCAGACCGTTGGGCTCTAGGACAGCCGGTATTTTCGCGCTAACAAGGGCGCGACGGATAACATAATGTTTATAAAGATTAGATACATCGTCCAATGCGATATTTTAATCTGTATTTATTTCTTATTAAATGATAGATCGATTTTAATGTTTTTCTTAATATTCCGGCCTTATCAAATATCTATGGATGATAATTTATCGACGTAGCCTCCTCTCTAGTGCCGCATCATATGGTAGCGCTTTAGCCAATCACAGCGTGGCAAAGGCCCGACCTCGGAGACACCGAGACTCATTACAATTTCGCTTCGTTACAAATCTCTCTCTTTCATATATCTATGGTATTCCGCTTACCGACCGTGATGCATACAATGTTTTTCATCACACTTGCCGATAAAAAATAAGTTTTAAGACATAATATTATCAAATGACGTACTGACATTTCTATTACTCCCTAGGGAATTTCACTTTTCTGTTACTCCCGCTACGCACGCAAGCAATGGCGCGCTTAGACATCAAGTATGATGAAAAAAATGTTATTCAAATTCAAATTTAGAGCGGAATTTGTTTACAGAGAGAGCTATATTGTTTTTATTTGTTAATTGGAGAAGTGCCTCAAAGAGCACTCGTCTTGGACTCTTATAGGGAAGTGTGGTCTTTCTCCTGCAACCTTTGACTCCTGCTGGTCGTATCGGTTATCCGATCCATCAGCACTAGGTGTCTAAGGTCGAGAGAGTGGTTTTGCACCAGCGCAACTGCTTATCCACTTTAACAATTTCACGCGCAGATGACTCCCGCATGTTTATCGGAATACGAACGCAAGTCCTACGGCGATGGATAGCTGATGGTGAGGGGAAGATAGGTGTGTCTAATCCTTAGTTAGCGTCTGCACGTGGGCGGTCTTCTGGTGATGGTCGTTTGGTGTCCCGATCCGAGGCAGGGGATAGCTTTCGGCAGCTCAGTTGACGACAAAGCAGCCCTATTTAGGGATCGCTCTGCTTCCCCCAATTCGGGGAGAGGCCTAGAAAAGGTGGCCTAAACATAGTCTGTCTCTTTCATAAAGCAGATGGCAAACTGCGGTCATCTGTTCACCAACTAAATGCGGTCGAAAAAGGCAACAAATTTTATTAAAAAACCTCTGCATTAGAACATGGAATGTTCGCACACTTTTGGACAGAGATACGAGTTTATGTCCTGAAAGAAAAACTGCTTTGATAGCGAGGGAGCTGGCCAAATATAAAATAGACATTGCCGCTATTAGTGAGACCCATCTCGCTGACTCCGGAGAGCTTTGCGAGCAGCTTGGTGGGTATACATACTACTGGAGTGGGAAACCTAGTTCTGAAAGGGCTGCGAGTGGAGTAGGATTTGCTGTACGTAACCAGCTAGTACAGAATCTTCAGGAATTACCGAAGGGCATAAATGACAGATTAATAACTCTAAGACTTCCGATTTCATCTAAGAAGTTCCTTCACCTTATTAGTGTTTTTGCACCTACTCTACCATCTCCGGACGAAGATAAAGCTTTATTCTATTCCGAACTAAGTCAAGTTTACGAATACCTGCTTTCGGTTGCGTGACAAGTTCAAAACCACATGGATGCACCCTCGGTCCAAGCACTGGCACCTCTTAGATTACGTGATAGTACGCAAGAGAGATCTCGGTGATGTGCTAATCACTCGAGTTATGAGGGGTGCCCAGGGATGGACCGATCATCGTCTTGTTCGGTCTAAACTGTGGTTGCAACTAAAGTTTCCACGTCGAGCCTCACATAAGATCCCAGCGAAGTTACATTGCGCCAAATTGATCAATAACCCCTCATTAACAAATGAGTTGGATGATGCTTTCAGTTTACTAGAGATTGAGGAAGATGCATCCGTCGATGTGAGTTGGCATTTATTTGTCGAAAATTTGCATAGCTGTGCCTCGCAAGTTATAGGAAAACCAGAAAAGAAGAATCAAGACTGGTTCGATGATTCAGATGCGGAGATCCGTAAGCTTGTTGAGGATCATAGACGCGCCCTCCTCTCCACAGATAACTCTGACAGGAGAAAAACTCATCATGAACTAAAACTGAAAGTACGCCAGCTCAAGGACGAGTGGTGGGTGAGCAAATCAAATGAAATTCAGCACTTTGCTGATACTAATCAGACTGGTCGATTTTTTGAGTGTCTACAGGCTATCTTCGGTCCTCGGACAAAGAAAACAGCACCAATATACGACAAAGATAATACTCAACGGCTAACAGATCGCAAAGATATTTTAGCACGGTGGGCGGAGCACTTCTATGATGTTCTGAATCCCAGTGCTCAGACTACTGATTTGCTGTACATTCAGAATCTTGCAAATTTACCAACTGCCGAAAGTCTAGCGGATTAGCCCTCATTCGCCGAGTTTGTTGCTGCCATGAAGAGAATGAAAAATGCTAAGGCACCCGGAATAGATAGTTTACCAGCCGAGATATACAAATACGGTGGTCCACACATTAATAACAGGTTATTTGATCTTATCCTGAAGATATGGGATTGCGAAATCGTCCCATAAGCTTGGAAAGATGCCTCTATTTGCAAACTCTACAAAGGTAAAGGCGATATAGCTGATTGCGGTTCTTACAGAGGCATTTCTCTTCTCTCAGCAACTGGGAAGATCTTAACCCATATTATTAACACCCGTTTATCCCGGCACGCGGAAAGTATTCTGCCTGAATTCCAGTGTGGGTTTCGTCCAGGAAGAGGTACGGTTGATGCTATTTTTGTAGTAAAACAAATGCAAGAAAAGAGCTTGGAGCAACACCGTCCTCTTTATATGTGCTTTGTCGATTAAGAGAAAGCATTTGATAGAGTCCCGCGTGAAGCCCTGTGGATCGTATTGAGGAAAACTGGCTGTCCTGAAAAATTCATAAACCTGATCCGTCAGTTTCATGATAGCATGATGGTAAGGGTTCGACATGATAATGACTTTTCAGACCAATTTCCAGTGACCAGTGGCGTGAAACAGGGTTGTGTCATGGCACCTACTTTATTTTCATTATATTTCACTTTTGTTATGCAGGACGCAGCCATGACATGCAGTGACCCGATTGAGATTAACTCCAGGGCGGACAAGAGCATTTTTGATCTTACCCGTTTTAGAGCCAAGCGACTGGTAACTAAGCTGCCTATACTGGACATTTTATACGCCGATGATGTTTGCCTGATGGCAGATACTTCCGAGTCACTGCAGGTCTACGTCAACTCTTTGCGGGAATCATGTCACCGGTTTGGGTTAGTTATTAGCACAACCAAAACCCAAGTTATGAAGCAACCTCCCAGAGGTTGCAGCGCAGGTCCTGCATTTACCACCTTGAACAATACTCCCCTTGATGAAGTTTCTTACTTCAAATACTTAGGCAGTCGTTTGAGAAGCGATAACACTTTGGCATCAGAGATACCGGCCCGAATAGCTGGTGCTGCAGCGGTCTTTAAAAACTTAAAAATCGCGTGTGGAACTCACATGACCTTAAGCTGCAAACTAAAATATTAGTGTACAAGGCTATTGTCCTGCCTACCTTACTGTACGCTGCAGAGACTTGGTGCTGCTATAGGGCAGATATCAAGCAGTTAGACACTTTCCATCTTAAGTGTTTAAGATCAATTTTGCGTGTTAAATGGCAGGACCGGGTTCCAAACACCGAGATATTACGTCGAGCAAAATTGCCTGGGGTCGAAGCTCTAATAAAGAAACTCCAGCTGCGTTGGTGCGGGCACGTAGTGCGCATGGACGACAGACGTTTGCCAAAGGCAGTGTTCTATTCAGAACTTTCGTGTGGCAAACGTAAACAGGGTGGACAATATCTACGCTACAAAGACGTCCTAAAACGCAACCTAGTAGCCTGTAACATTTCCGTTGACAGCTGGGAGAAGCGCGCTCGTCTTAGACCGGAATGGTGTCATACTGTTCGTAGTAGTGTGGATCTTTTTGAAACGAAGCGTCTTGAAGACCTTGATGTCAAACGGCAGATGCGGAAGACGAGGCCTAAGCCTTCCTACGTATATACGTATAATTCCTCTGGCCAGCTCTTTTGTACCCCATGTAACCGCACTTTCAAAACAAAGTTTGGCTTTGCGAGTCACATCAGAGCGCATCGTAATCTCAACCCGGACTGAGAATGTTTCGGAGTCGCCGTCACCGGATACGGTGTGGAGGACATGATGATGATGATATTGTTTTTAGGGTTCCGTAGTAAACAAGAGAGGGTTCTCAAATTCTTTGGGCACATAATGCGATCACCACACCACAGTCTCGAAAGTGACATCATACTGGGTCAAGTTGAGGGCAAGCGTGCTATGGGGAGAGCCCCTGCAAGATGATCGGACCCTGCTAGACAAGCCTGTGGTTCCATGCAGAAGGCAGCCCAAATAGCCCTTGATCGCGAAAAATGGAAGGACATAGTTGTTGGTCACGATCCTCAGTCATGAGGGAACGACGAAGAAGAAGAAGAGTAAGCAAGGAACTTTTATAGTTTCGCCATGTCCGTCTGTCCTAGGACTGCCAATCGTCCCGCTACAGCTGGACGTCCCTTTTCTGAGGCCCTAAAGTATGGGTCCCGCAAAAGTATCGCGCGGGACGCCGATTGTCCCGGTTTTTAGGAAATGCTAAATAATACTCGTAATAATATATAAATACGTCAATGACAGCAATTCAAAATTGCGCCATGCATCATGTTAATTCGAATATACCGGGACCGGGACTATACTTACTTATCGATTCTGTAGTTGCACGATCCGATACCTTATAAACTCATTGCTGATTAAGGGAATGAATTATCGATTCTCGATAGAGGATCATATCGATAGCCTATCGCTCGACCGGTATCGATGCTGATTAAAAAGCAAATTGAAATGCTTCGTGTCAAGCACTATTAATTTTTACGGCTATCCGAGGAGCATTCATTTATGTTGGTATGTATGCCTGTGTTTTATCTTGGCTACTGATACAGACTATTAATATGATATTGTAAGTAATTTTATTATAAACTTGTAGTTATTACCTTTAAGTAGGTACTCAAGCAACCACTAATATTATGCATTAATATATGTATTTTCTCCTCAATTGCAAAGCCAGAGAAGCTCGACGCCATTTGTACAGTACGAGTACGTTACTTTTATGAATAAAGTATATAGGTAGGTACATTAGGTACCTAAATTAGGTTAAATCGATTGTTAAAATATTTGCCTTTGATTCGAATTATATAAACTTGATTATTTCATACAATTATATATATTCTTATATTTGTAACAATGTTTATTTATTTTTAAATGGTCTAGAAATATTCTTAGAATATGTTAAATGTCCGTATCATGGAATTCGTGGATTTTATCGTCGATATCAAGATGTAACAAAGTTGGTATTTATTGTTATCAATAAATCTACAAATAAATCAATAATATGTAAATAATTCATAATTTATGTCAGTTGTAAAATTCCGATACGATTATTTAGATGAATGTTGCCCCAATTGAAACGCTCCGGATCGCTCCGTTATTTATGACACCGTCTAGTACCTAAAAAGCTTTTCAGTACGTTGTTTTTAATTATATTGTAATTATTTATATTGGCGTAGTACCATAAAGTGATAAAGGAAACTTGTTCGCTAACAAATTAATTGTAAAGTGGGGTCGTAAAGTTGTTCTTAAGTCAAATGCGCATCAAGGATATGATTCCAATCGCTTGCTGGCTGATGAATTTATCGATCGGAGAGACCAGTATAAGAGAGATCTCAGGTTTAGTGTACTTGTTACGTATTTTGAGGCTAAGTTTAACTTGTCAGTATGAGATTTCAACCGCTTTTTTAATGGGAATACGGCTGAGGTAGGCTCGATCGGCTCGCAAAGGCGGACCACCAGCCGCGGTGCTTTAGTTGCGGGGATTTATTGTTATAAAAATAATGTATCATCGGCGTGAGACGCGCCCGCGCACAATGGGAGTAACAAGCGGGCCACCGGCGCCGGCGCAGCAGCTGATGCCTGTGCCTTACTTGACTGTACGTGTAAGTAGGTGCTCATTTGTCTTTACTATGTGTACTTACGAGGCACTATTTGACAGGAAAGTCAATGAATGATATATTGTATTAAAACATGATGCGACTATTGATAGGTAATGCTAATGCTCTTAGTAAGACTCGCACGCGACTTCTATGTGTATCATAACTAAGATTTGTTTTACTCTTATATAATCACTAACAGTGACGATTCTGAAATTATAATAGAATATTATAATTATTTTGCTGTTAACAAACTTGAGGAAGCGGTCGCGTGGAGGTAAGAGGTGCGACTTTCAATTCGAAGGTCGCAGGTTCGAAGCCCGGCTAGAAGTTGGTTGGAGTCGGAACGTCTAAAACATGAGGAAACATGATTATATTTGTACTTAAGCTTAGGTGCTAGAAGGCCCAGTGCTTGACAAGGGCACTGTCTCATCTCCTTGCTACAACGGCCAGGAGACTACACTGTCGTATACTTGCGCAAGGTCCTATGAAACCCGTCCACATACGAGTCCGCGAACATACCAGCGGCTACCGCAAACTTCGACGTCACCAATTTTGACGATATTTTTTCTCTCTGTCGAACGAAAACATCATAAGAGTGTGACAGAGACAAATGCTCGAAATATACGTATTTCGAAGATAGGGGGAGTAGGTACTATAGACACGCGCTGCAGTAGCGCGGCAGCCACAACAATAGGTACCCTGAACGCATCGTTGTACTATACACACAGGGAATTCATTGCACGCTTCTGCGTCTACCTCGACCATAGGCTAGCTACAGGTGCACAGCGAAGGACAGTACGCTCGAAAAAGTGCTATTTTATTTTAAAATAACCTGCGCTGTACATCTACCCTACCGCAAACTTCGGAATCCGCAAATTTCGAGGATTTGTCTCTCTCGCTCTAATGACGCCGTTGGAGTGACAGAGAAAAATCCTCGTTTACGAATTTTGAAGTTCGCGGTAGTAGGCCTGAACCTACGAGCGATCATATTGGCCCAAGCTGCCAGGGCTCTGAGCTCATCAGGTCATTGGCTGCCAAGTGTCCGAGATACTGAAAAGAGTAAACCCCTATTCTTCTTCTTCTTCTGAGTCGTAGCCTCATGTCTGAGGGACGTGACTCCTATGGGGTATTCTTCCTGTCACTGCTCTCCAGGCCGTTCGATCTTCGGCCATATGAATGGTTGCCTGGAGTGAAGTTTGGGTTATATTTTGGACAACATCCGTCCATGTACTGGGTGCGCGCCCCCTACTTCTTCGGCCATCGACACTTCCCGTAATAATGCGCCTTTCTATCGCATCCCCACCACGTCTGATTGTGTGGCCGAAGAACTTTAAACCCCTAAACAAAAAAACCAATAAACCCCTAAATCCCTATTAAAAAATAAACCCCTATGGGGGGAATAAACCCCTATTAGTAGCTCGCCATTCAGATTGGGTGAGATGCGTGAAACCTGTATGTATACATCCTATCTGAGAGAACGCTTGTCTAGTAGTCAGACACATGTAACCAGATGATGATGACGATGATAATAAAAAAAAAACTTTTCAAAGGAATCTCTAATGTTACGATTAAAATGCGCCATGTCGCATCACTACACCGATACAAATATAATTTTAAAAATAATAAACATGCGAACAAAACAACTAGCAACCTGCAGGAACCAACAGGAGCCTGTTTACTAATTTATCATATTTCAATCAATTAATTGAATCTACAGTCATCGCAAACGAATATCAAAGTTTGAATAATTTCGTAATTAATAACTGTTTGTAAACAACTAGTTCTATAACCAGTCCGGTCCACAATTAAATTCTATTAAGGTGACAACCCTAATAATGCTAGAAGTATGTAATTAGACGACAGTGGACGTGACAACGCGACCGCCTGAAATATCTCTCATTCTTATTTGATAGGCCGCGGGCCAAAATTAGGGTTGTTACCGCTCGGAATTCCCGGTCATGCTCTGATTCCTATCGCACTTCGCACGCCGCCCAGTAGCAATTAAATTAAACTGTTTCAGAGCCCGATTCGGTCTGTTTGTAGACAGGCTCGTGATATGACTGATATGACGATGTAATAACATGAACATGACTATAACGAATTATTATTATAAATAACGAATTATTATTAGTATGACTTGAATTGAAAGTGAATATTTACTATGTAAATTTAAATTACTGCGCATCCGATATTTCGGCAATCTTGTAAATGCCATCTTCACGGAGTAACTGACGTGCTGCGAGTTTTAGTTGTGGGCACACACCGTAGATATCCACCCTCTTTCTAAGTCGCTTGTTTCGCACAGTATCACAATCACTACCTCCTAGGACCACCAAGTTGAACCCGGTTAAAGTTTTTGTATTTATGGATTTCAATGGCTTCCTAGACCATCTTGAGAATGTAATCACGTTCTGTCGCGAGTAGTTTATGTAACTCAATCCAATGATTATTGATTAGTCCCAGACTCCAATAGGTGTTCAGCGATTGCAGATTTCCGAGGGTGTTCTCTTTTATTCGGCATGAGTGCAGCTTATCATTCATCCCCCATCACATTACACAGCATAAACTATTAAAAATGCCTTCGAATAATCATTTTATGATAATTGGTAGAGAACGCCCTTTGGAAATAGCTTTGTCTTTTGTACGTTAAATTTGCGAAAGAAATATTAATTAAATAAATAAAATTGCTTTCAATTTTTATAATATATACATATATATTTTATTTTTGTAATTCAAACAAATCTGGGCCGTTACAGTTATTAGAAGGTTTTTTATTT
>JALPQI010001777.1:0-142281 GCA_025490895.1 Thaumatotibia leucotreta | reverse complement strand
TTTTTAATTCTTTTTTGTGATTTTTTTAATTTTTTATACATGACCAGTAATAAATTGTAGGGAAAGAATTTTTTTTTCAATGATTTTATATTTTTTTTTATTTGAACATTATTCTGATACTTTTTGTTATTTTCTCTAACTTTCGCCAGTGAGTATGTGAAGATGAAAACTATTAGTGTAAGAATTTTAATCGTGGCATTTATCAGTGACTTAATATGATGAAAATAGTTTTTTGAAAAACATGTCATTATTTAAACTAAGCCGAATCCAGAAAAGTTCATACGACATTATAGTCTCAAAATGTGGTCAGGAATACACCTTTTAAGTTTTGTCGCGTTACTTACTAACCACCCTGGAGTGCCTTTAAATGACAATAAGGGTTTAATAAGAAAATTACCGGAAAGACTCATAACATGATTTTGAGTTTGACCCAAATGTATTCTTACTGCCGTCACCACACGGCTACCACACGGCTGGTGATGCACTATGATTACTATGATGATGGAATTACCAGTGAACTCAACAGGTAGACCGAAGATTGGTTCATTGGGGCGAGCCGGGGCCGGCTCGTTCACGGCCACTCGCGCCAGGTCTACCAGATTTTGCTCCGTCGCTTGAAGCTGGATACCCGCCGGGGTTAGGGCATTCTACAATAATCAAGTTTATTGTTTATATGTATTGTCATTGTCATGTTATTCTTTATTTTCAAAACTGTACCATTTATGTACCTACATAGATTAATTAAGGGCATTTTTACTTTTTGGGGTACCCAATTAGCGCGAAATTAAAAAAAACCTTAATTTCAGTCAGCTTCGTAACGACAAATAAGCACTAAATTTTGATAATATTTCGGTTTTAGTGTATAATATAAAAACGCCGATCGAGTTTATTGTAGGTACTTAATTGTCGTTACGAAGCTGACTGAAATTAAGGTTTTGAAATTTCGCGCTAATTGTGTACCCCAAAAAGTAAAAATGCCCTTAAATCGAACTAATCTAAGTACTCAACCTAACCTACTTACTCGTACCTATATCTAAGATTGTTATTCTTAGTAATACTGATTCCAATGTTTGTAAAACAGCGGAAGTGTTAGGAGGATTTCCACTGTTTGAAGATCAAATCACTACATAGTATAAAATAAAGTCACTTTTTCTGTCCCTATGTCCCTTTGTACGCTTAAATCTTTCAAACCACACAACGGATTTTGATGAGATTTTTTTAAATAGGTAGAGTAATTCAAGAGGAAGGTTTATATGTAGGTATAGTACCCGTGCGAAGCCGGGGCGGGTCGTTAGTAAGTTATAAACTAACCCCCTTATTCATAACCGTCTCCTAACCTAACAAGCCGTTAAGTATTGTGTGTCCATTTCTTATGGACATATCGATAACACCGAAAGAAACAATACTTAGCGGGTTGCTAAGTTAGCAGATGTTTATGAATGCGCGGTTAAGGGTATTTACCCTTTATTTGGGTGAATCAACTTTTTTTTTGTCTGTTATTGCCATGGTTAGGGTCGCCTGACTCACGCTGGTTTTATTCAAAATTAAGCTACTTATGCCCGTTTTCACCGACATCTCCTAAAGTTTAGGTGTCCCTTAGAAAAATTTAAGAAACCCCTAGCTGTAAATTCGTTTTCACCAAACGTCAACTGTCACCTAAAGCCCTAAGTGGTCCCCTAAACTTACGGGCCCGACTATGGACCTCCTAAGTTTAAGTGGCGGTTCATTTAAAAAACTTCAATTATTTTTTTCTGATAGTTTGCCGCCAATGAGGGTTTTTGATACTTTTTCTGCCGCTATGGGGAGGTGAGATGGCAGCACTGAGCCGACCTTATAACGAACTGTCAAAATAAATACGCGCATTTAATTTTCAACATATTTATAGGTTTATTTATTCTGAAAACCATTACTTTAGTCATATTGTTACCTAAACTAAATAAATAAAATAGTTGCAAGTCAATTCTCATGAAATTAACAAAGTTATAGTAATTATTTTGAATACCAGTGACTTTGAGCGCCTGTTTTAGAGTTCAATCTTCAGTTCGACGACCATGTATTAGTCGTAATCCATTACAAAATCAATTCTCTTCCAAATAAAATAGAATTTCAATATTTTAGGCCCAGGTGCCTATGAATAGTATGAATCTGACAGCTGTCGAGACCAGGGGCGTACGAAGCGCCGCCTGGTGGCAGAAAAAATATCGAAAACCCTCATTTGCATGGTCTTTTTTACAGGGGCGTAGCTAGAGTAAATGGCGCCCGGGGCAAGTGCCAAATTTGCGCCCCCCCCTTCTCGTTTTCCAAAGTTAACTTAACACCTAATATTGACATTGCTAGCAGTAAATCCATCGCCACTTTACGTAGGTATAGGGGAAAATAGTACATTACGCTACAAGTGCGAAAAAATGAAGTTCGAAACGAGAGGAGATAAATTTAAGCACGACCGAAGGGAGTGCTTTAAATCGCCACTCGTTTCGAATTTCATGTTTTTCGCACTTGTGTCGTAATGTACTATTTTAGTACAGATGGTTTACTTTTTAGGCTAAAGTGCGAGAAGTGGGTCATTTTACGTCAGGTTCAAAACTTCGGAGGGCCATCTGTACTAAAAAACGTCGTACGAGACACGTGCAAAAACGAAGTTCGTAACTTGTGTCGATTAAAAACTCTCCCTATCGGTCGTGTTTTAAAACTTCACCACTCGTTTCGAATGACATGTTTTTCGCACTTGTGTCGTAATGTACTTTTTTCAGTACGTATGGCGCTTTTTTACGTGCTAGTGCGAGAAGTGGTTCATTCTACGTCAGGTCTTCGGAGGGCCAAATGTACTACTGAAAAACGTCGTACCAGAATACACGTGCGAATGAGAAATTTCCCTGCTAGGAGGTATTACTTAAAGTGACACTTTTCTGTTCAAGGACTTTCTGTTGTACCCTTGTGACACAATTTACTATTGTTCTATATTTTATTATATTATTTTGTCTGCGTAATTCATATGTATACCTTGACCAAATTCACTAAATCGCAACTTTCTAGTACTCGTACTGCCGGTCTAGTCTGACCAGACGAAACTAAAAGGGGTCTTAGTTTGGGTAGAGAGAAACCCTAAATAGGGTCACTTTTAGGATACCACAATTTTATCCAAAATTCAACCTACTAGGCAGGAAAGGTCCTACCTACCTACTAGAAAACAAAATAAATGCAACTGTTCTAATCTAACTGAATAGGTACATTTTCAATTTATTCGATGCTAAGAAGAGTAATACGGGTAAGTACTACAGGATAATAAATTATGCAAAAGGAAATTAAAAATGTTGGCCGATTTGGCGCCCCCTCTAATTTGGCGCCCGGGGCACGTGCCCCCCCTGCCCCCCCCTAGTTACGCCACTGCTTTTTTACTCACTCAACCGCAATGGACGATATTTTTAATTTGTTGGATAATTTAGACGCGATTGAAGATATTGAAAATATCATTCTCGCTTTCCTTTTTCTGCCATTTCTTTCAAACTTTCACAAATCCAGTCACACGAAACTTGCACGAAACGAACGCGCGAATCGAATTACGAATATTAGTGCGAATATTTACTGAATTACTGACACTGACAACTGACAGCGAGTTGACGTTTACTTTTTAAACAACGGAAATAAGTATTCAGCCAAAACTCCGCAATTGTATTCCATTTTATTTACGAATATTTGAATAAACTTGGACAATTTAGGGATAAATAACTATAATAAAGTGCCTAGAATAGTTTTTTGTTTATTATTTCAATATTTCTAATAAAATTAAATGAATCGGTAATCACCGAAACTTTTACGGTAAATTTAGAAAAAAAAAGTGTTACTTAGCAAAGAAGCCCCTAGTTAAGTTACACTTACGCTGGTGAAACAAAATTTAAGTAGGGAGTCGATTTAAGGGAAGCCTTAACTTAAGTCTCTCTTAGCTAAGTGACAGTTTACGGGTTGTCGGTGAAAACGGGCATTAACCTTTTTACCGCCACGTCAAATACAAAAGCTGTCACTCACACGCCACGTCAACAAAATGTCAAAATTTAAATTGAATATTACGCACATGCATGGAGGTCTATATTGCTCTGTGGCTCAAGACTTATATATTGGTCTTTGGCGAAGAACCTGCGGTGCCAATATATCAGTCGTTGGCGTCCAAAAGGTGAAATTAGGCAAACATGCAAGTAGTGCATGTTTGTAGGTGGCCCATTAAGGAAAGAGCTTATTAACACCAGAAAAAAATATGTTTGCATAGTTTAAGTAGCATAATTTTGCTTAAAACCGGCGTGACTCAGGCGACCGTAACCATGGCAATAAGAGAGAGAAAAAAGTTGATTCACTCATTTATAAACGTCTCCTAACTTAGCAAACCGATAAGTATCGTCCCTATCGGTCTTATCAATATTTCTATAAGATCTTATAGAAACAATACTTATCTTGCTTCTTACTTTATCTTTGCTTAGCTTGCGTCTCCTACGTCTGAATAATGGGGTCAAAGGTTTGCTCATAAATACTGGAAGTTAGTTAATCTATTTCCACTTCAAATCTTTTACCTGTAAAGCCGTCCACGACGTCCTAGTGTAAGTGGTGGGGTCGATCCCCACCACCGCGCCTGATGTAAGGTTGCTGGCCAGCCAAGCTTGGATGGTGAGATCCTGGCCTGTAAACAAAAGATGTTGTAATTTTAAATATCCGAATATGATTTTAAAATGATAACTAATGTGAGACTCTCTTCATTTTCTCTTCTTTCCACCCTGTTATCCTCTGTTGGGGTATAGGGCTCAAATAATTTTCTTCCACTGGCTTCTGTCCTGGGCAGTTTGGGTGACACCAATCTCTTGTTCCACGGGTCGGCGGCAAGTGAATTTAGAGCGACCACGCTTCCGCTTGCCGGGCATCTTCCAGTTCAGGGCTATTGTGAGATTCAGACAAATAAATTGCGAACCGGGTTACTCACGTCATTTAAGTTAATGATTGATAGAGATTGGCAGGAGCTATTCCTTGATGAAGTACCTCTTGATGAATCGGAACAAGTCGAACAATCATCGACTTATATTGCGTGTGTAAACCTATTAGAATACGATGGTGCACGAAGTAGTTAAGCGACCCGACAGCGTATGGCCGATGATCATCACCACGATGCCAGACGACTATCGGATACCAGATGCTCTCTATATGCATCTGTGCCTGTCTCTCACCTTGCCGCATGAGTCCCCACTGCTCCATATCGACTTGCTACTCAAACTGCGTGAAGTAGCGACCATCTGTCCACACTAGAGCGTGGTCGACGGTTACTGTCCCTACATGACTCTCACCTTGCCGCATGAGTCCCCACTGCTCCATATCGACTTGCTGCTCAAACTGGGTGAAGTAGCGACCATCTGTCCACACTAGAGCGTAGTCAGCGGTCACCACCGCCGTCCCTGATGACCCGGTCAGGCTGGACAGCCATTCGCGACGAGCATCCGCTGCCGCTATGAATGCGGACTGAAAAATACGATAATGATACGATACGATTATCTCCGAAAATATTGACAAAGGAAAACCTTCTTTCAAGTGCCGTATTCTTTTTAACCGACTTCAAAAAGGAGGAGGTTTACAATTCGTCGAAATCTTTTTTTTTTATGTATGTTCCCCGATTACTCGAAGACGCGTGGACCGATTTGGAAGATTCTTTTTTTGTATGAAAGGGTATACCTTCTAGTTGGTCCCATTGTCACCGAATCCCGATCTGATGATGGAACCTGGAGAAATCGAGGGAACTCTTCAAATGTTGTAGGCACACATGACATTTTTAATTTATTTTCGAAGATTAGTCAAGTATTTGCGTCCAGTCATGAACGTCTTAAGTTGGTGATCTGATGATGGAAGGTACAACTCCTTGGCAATTAGGAGTTGGGGGATAATTCTTTAAATATAGCATATTTCGTGTATTTTGGAAGCTATTTGAGTATTTGCCTTTAGGTGGTCATCCTTTCATGTTGGTGAGCTGATGATGGAAGGTACAACTCCTTAGAGATTAGGAGTTGGGGGATAATTCTTTAAATATAACATATTTTGTGTATTTTGGAAGCTATTCGAGTCTTTGCCTTTAGGTGGTCATAGTCTCGTGTTGGTGAGCTGATGATGAAAGGTATAGCTCTAGGATAATTATTTGAATATAACAACTGTCATACATTTTCGAGATCTATTCAAGTGTTTGCTTAATAGTTATGACATGTTGGTTAGCGGTTAGTGATTCTTTAAATAATATAGGCATGCTAAAGGCTGTTACCTATAATCTTTGAAATTATTCATACCTGCTGATGATACAATGTATATCTCCTTGATAATGGGATAATTCTTTGAATATCGCACAGACTGTTTGTTGTATTCATATAAGTTAGCCAGTTCAGGTTTTCTGGCCTACTACAGTGCAGTACATTCTAATTATAAGTATTTAGAGCATACTAAATAACGATTTCATATTAATTACACTACTAAAAATCAAAAAATAAAATATTTTAAAATAAAAATAAAACCGCCTTCAAAAATTGGCCCGAACTAAAAAGTAAAAAATAATTTTAGTCCCTACTTCTTAGGAATTCCTACCCAAACCTTTAAACCTTTTACCCTATTCATTGAAATAAAATGTTATGGCTAGGTATGCTACAGATTTCTTAGAAGTCGGTGCCAAGCCAAATATGTTCACTTCGCGAGTATAAGTATTTGAAAGAGCTTTGTAACTTACTGTCACTCCGATTATGCTTTCATCAAAATTACTGAGGCAGATCATTCTGTTGATAAAAGTATAATCGGAGTAAGGACAGTAAGTTACAAAGCTCTATCTAATATATACCTCTGAACGTATCTGGCTTGGCACCGACTTCTAAGAAATCTGTAGCATACCTAGCCATAACATTTTATTTCAATGAATAGGGTAAAAGGTTTAAAGGTTTGGGTAGGAAATCCTAAGAAGTAGGAACTAAAATTATTTTTTACTTTTTAGTTCGGGCCAATTTTTGAAGGCGGTTTTATTTTTATTTTAAAATATTTTATTAAAAGACCTATTTAACGATACCCCACACTGTAGGATTAATTTAACAGGAAAATAAAAAACGTGTACGACCACCACGTGTACCACGTGTAGGAGAGGTAAACGATAAATATTTTTATGTATAATTTATTGTACAGTCGACGTCAAAGATATCATTACGGTTTAGGTGCCAAAAATATACTTACACGACCTTAAACTCAAGGGAATAAAGTCGTGTCAATATATTTTTGGCACCTAAACCGTATTGATATTTTTGACGTTGACTGTACCACTTTGTCGGCGTGATTAATATACCTGTAAGCCTGTTTGCATAATTGCATATTTCTAGTACTAAGGGCCACTGAGCTATGCTACGGATAGATAGGCGGACAAAAGGACATGGCGAAACTATAAGGGTTCCTAGTTACTATGGAACCCTAAACAGACTCACAGATTAGGTTCAGAACTCACATTGTGCGCGTCGGCTGTAGGCACGATGTAAGCATCCACATTATGATCCACCATAACCGCTCGCAGCGCTGCGATGCGCTCGGCAGCGCTTAAAGCGCTGAGGGAGCGAGTTCCTTCGTGGACTAAAATAAATAAAACAATAAATATATATTGAAAACATTCACGATTATCACTCATATTTTTCAATACGCGGGCAACCACGACAGATAGACTGCCTGCGACCGCGGGTGTAACGTCATGCCCGAAACGTCAGGATAATTATTAAACGCAAGTTTACGAGATTAAAACAGTTAAAATATAAACAATAAAGATATTTAAATACATAGTTATGTTCTATAACAACGATAACGAAGAAAAAATGTGATAAATCCACAAATAAGTGCCCTTGACGGGGTTCGAAACGGAACATCCAGCTTCGTAGGCAGGGTCACTACCAACTAGACTACAGAATCCACAGACACATTTGTCAGGAGGCTGACTTATTTAATAACTTAATAAGATAATAATATGATGTATTCATAAACAATATGAAGATTGTAATTGTAATAAAAGAATAATGAGTAAATACAAATATTTTTTACGACCAAACACTAATTAATGTTATAAAATACTCTCTGGTCAATAATATCCTTAATTTTCATTCGAAACTTTTAATACAATAAAAAAATACAAGCGCCCTTTAACTACAAATGCTTTTTATACCGTTATCGCGATGGTTACCTACTCATGAAATAAAATTATTATAAGGTACACCTGGCTAAGATCGGATGACCGCAATAACTACTACAGTAGTAGTCTTTTTTCCTCACTGACTATATTATGCATGACGCCATTTCACCCCGCCCCTCTCGCTAGAATGCAGCAACCGCTCAGCTGCATCAGTCGTGAGCTACGAACGTTTAAAAATAATTGAATTTTTTCGTGAAGTTTTGGAGATCCGATCTTTAACTGGAATCTATGCATCTTTTCCTCCTTACTTTAGAGTTGAAATTAGAAGAGCCAAAAAGGTTTTTCGGTTGGGTGTCTTGTAAAAACAATAGTACAAATTTGAGTGTCGATTACTCCTAAGCTATTCGGCTGAGCGGCATCAAGTAAATTTATATTGAAAGCTTGATTTCTTTTTTATCATGTACATCACACATCTGGAGGTAAAAGTTAGTGAGAATAAATTTATGATTTTTTTGTGACATCCTTTCAACTCACCGAAAAATAGTCCGGTCTTACCCGGGTATACCTTAACGGATTATATCGCATATATTAATTAACTACATCCCGATGTTTCGAATACTTTACACTTGTCAGCCTCCGTAGCCTAGTTGGTAGTGACCCTGCCTACGAAGCTGGAGGTTCCGGGTTCGAATCCCGGCGAGGGCATTCTTTGTGTATTTATTTATCACAAATGGTTGTTCCTTGGTCATGGCTGTCTATGTATTTAAGTATCTATATGTATTCTATTATATATATCGTCGCCTGGTACCCACATCACAAGCCTTAATTGAGCTTACCGTGGGACTAGGTCGATTTGTGTAAGATGTCCCAAGATATTTATTTATTTATTTATTCTTATAGGGTTCGTGGTTTACGGATGACTGGCCCGTCGGCGGGATGTAGTTAAATTTAATTAATAGGTAAATCGGTCATAATTATTTTATTTTAGTTATAGGTAAATTAGTTTGTAAATGTGTATAAACTTAATAATGTATTTAGTTTTATTTTTACTTTTAAGTTCGTTATTACTTGTATTTGTTGTATTGTGCGTTTAATAAATAACCCTAAAATTAATAGGTATAATCCGTTTAAATAGATTTATTTTAAGAAGGCTCTACATATTTATGTTATATTTAAAGGTATATCCCCAGAGTTTAATGCTATAATGCAATCACAATTCTACTCAAGCATAATAGGCAGTCTTTAGTTAGGTAAATATCTTGGGATATCTTACACAATTCGACCTAGTCCCACGGTAAGCTCAATTAAGGCTTGTGATGTGGGTACCAGGCGACGATATATATAATAGATAGATACATATAGATACTTGAATACATAGACAGCCATCATGACCAAGGAACAATATTTGTGATAAATAAATACACAAATAATGCCCTTGCCGGGATTCGAACCCGGAACCTCCAGCTTCGTAGGCAGGGTCACTACCAACTAGGCTACGGAGGCTGACAATTCAAAGGATAAATGACAAACGTACTGTAAACCGCATCATCGCCAGGCTCCGCCCACTCGAAGTTGGCCATGGTCCGGCCTGGCTGCAGGATGTGGCCCCATGTCGCTTCTCTCAAGCTGAAATGTGGTACATTGGTGACATTTTCTGCCCTGTGTGCTTAGCCAAGTTGCCAATCGCTAGCGCTTCATTGTCAATCGTAAGCGAAAGGCAGCTAACTGTCTTTGTCGCACTAATATGAAACAGTGACAGAAAGGGAAAACTACGATACGCTACTAAGCGCTAGCGATTGGCAACTTGGCTAAGCATCCTGCTAAGCGAAATAGCGATATCTGAAAAATTGTATATAAGCAGTTGTATAAGAGTTATTTATGATACAAGTGTGGAAAGTAGGCTTTTTTCAGAACGTATCGGTGACTATAAAAGACGAGCGAAGTGAGTGTTTTAAAACCGACAAGAGTTAGAAAAAAGCCTAGGTATATTTCAATATGTGTATCGTATCATACAACATTTTGCAATGCATTATCCGAGGAAAACTGTTATATAGTAAGTACGTAATATGTGGGTAGAATTGAGATAGTGTTTTATTAATATTATTCGGGTAGTTTGTACACTCTCGGAGATTAAATCATGTAATGGTGCGGACGTCTTTTATTTCTAATATATTGAAATATATAACAATTGGCGAACGAGGATAATTTTGGAAACGAATAATAGCGAGAAGAAATGAAGAAAATGGAAAAAAATGTGGGGATTATGACAAGTTTTGACACCGAGCGAGGAAATTGGCAAACTTATAGTGATAGACTGGATATGTACTTTTTAGTGAACGAAGTTCCGGATGATTTGAAGTTACCAACAGTGATAAGTGTTATAGGGGACTCAGGCTATGAACTTATGGTAAATTTATGTAGCCCTAAAAAACCATGCGAACTCAAATATAACGAGGTTATGAAATTAATGTCGGACTACTTGCAACCGAAACCATCAATCGTCGCCGAGCGTTTCAAGTTTAGGCAGTGTCAGCAAAACAGTGGGCAGTCAATCTTGGATTACGTGGCCGAATTGAAAAAAATGTCCAAGTTTTGTGACTTCGGTACGAATCTCGACGATAATATGCGGGATCAGTTCGTTTGCGGTGTCGCGAGTGACTTAATACGGCAGAGATTATTTGCCGAAGAGACATTAACTAGTAGCAAGGCCATAAAAATAGCTACTACAATGGAGGCAGCTGTGAAAAATTCTCATCAAGTAAATAACAATACGGGTGGCGGCGACACAGGGAACAGCTCCCGACGGGAGTCGGCACCTATGAATAAAATCCAACCGGGATTATTTCGGTGCAATTCTTGCGGCGATAGTCGACATAAGCAGAGTGAATGCAGATTTCGAGCATTTATTTGTGACTTCTGCGGCGAAGAAGGGCATTTAAGAAGAGTATGTCCACGTTCGACATGGCAAGGTGGGAGAGCGCCTTCGGTAGGCTACCGCGGTGCACGCCGGGGTGGCGCTTATCGCGGCGCGGCTCGGGGCGGCCGGGTCGGCTGGCCGAGGTCTGGCGCGGGTCGGCAGGCGCGCACTGGTTACGTGGCGCCGCGGCAGCACTGGCTCCGGGACGAAAGCGAGGAAGTTGCTTACCAGCAGTATGAGCAGCCTTCGCAAGAGGAAACGGTCGAAGCGGAGACACGGGAAGAGGAATTTATAAACCAGATGTCGTTGAGTTGCTATAAACCGGTGTGTATTGTTGTTACAGTTGATAAACAGTCTTTATTAATGGAAATAGACACAGGGTCCGCTTTGTCCTGTATTAATACCCTCACTTATTCAAAGCAATTTAGTCATGTAAAATTACACCCCTGTAATTTAACAATTAGATTTTATGATGGGTCTAATATACAACCAATAGGCTACTTAGAAGTCGATGCTGAGTTCATGGGCCACAAAAAGAAGTTAGATTTATATGTTGTTAATAATGGTTCCACTAGTTTAATAGGCCGGCAGTGGCTGGCGGAATTAAAAATTAAAGTGGCCGATATTCCGGTACATCAAATTATAGATGAGGAAAATAAAAGTGTTAAGGTCTCAAATATAATTTCCAGATATAAGGAGCTGTTCGATGAGTCACCAGTTCCCGTTACCAATGTTCGCGCAGGCGAGGGAGCTGTTAGTGTCGTTACCGCGGATGGGCCGGCCGAACCAGGCTCCAGCCGCGTGCGACCCTCGTTACCTCTCTCGTCCGCCATCGGAATTATAAGTTGACCCTGTTGTGAATTCGACTCAGTAGAAGGTATAGGTATAGGTATATCAACCCTTCGCTTGAGTTGGTCGATATGCCTATGAACTAATTCCCCGGTTCCATTTCTAGTTTCTACACTATAGTCAGACTATCTCGGTAGTACCAACCATGCTGTGCGGAAAAGTACGAGTACTATGAAAATCTGCGACCATAATGTATAACATTGACGTCTAACGCCAGCTCAAAAATGCCCCCAAAAACAATTGTTCAATTGTGCCAAGATGGGCAGGACATAGCGGGTTTCTTAACACCGCGCATATTTCGGCGCAACATCTTTGACAAATGTTCATAGAATATAGCCAATCAAAACTTTGACGGATCAATCACAACTATTTTTTCAACACACTTGCTCGTAACGTAGGTATTATTGAACCGCTATTAGGCTCATAATCCAAGATATTAAACACGCGTGCTTTTTCATTACGTTATTGTTCTAGTGCGGTAATAACATAACCCGACCAAGTATGTTTGCAAACATTTGCAAGCATTATGTCATGTAGATGAAGCATTCGAATTTAGTCAGGTTATGTTTATTTTTTAAATTGACCAAAGAGTTGACATGTGGCAGAAATAGCGGAATCCAGAATATTATTTCAAAATACTGAAAATTTTCGCAAAGAAATATATAAAATATTTAAATTGTGCATCCAAATTACCAAGTAATTACATTAAATGTAAATTTATCGTAATTTTATTTTATGATAATTATCGTTAATGATTCGCAGTTTTTTTTTATATTGGCTGTTTGTCCTTAGGATCGCTAGCTTACAAATTTGCGCGCGTTTAAAAATCCCTTAGATATGCGCGCGCCGTTTTAAAGTTTGTATTTATTTTGTTATTCGGAGTGGAGTGAATTTCAAATGTTTGTTGCGTTTATTTTGTTGTGTTTACTGTTATTAGTATTACTTTTGTGTGAATTGTGAACCAAGTAATGAACACGTAACTTTGGGATAGTAGGTACCTAGTTACTAAGTAAGTAGTAATTACCTAGCAACAAAGGTTAGTAAAAGTGTTACTAAAAGTCGGTTATTCCTCGCAAGTGTGTTGAAAAACGTCGTATGAAACTCATGTGCATTGATCATTATACTCTCTGCTATCTTATGCGCGCTCGCTTGCAGCTCGCGCGCACAATACCGCCTCGAGTATAATGATCAACTTAGCACACTTGTATCATAATGTACTATTAAATGGCGGTTTAAGTTTTTATAGGTTGACATTGAAATTCATTACCGTAATGCATTGAAGAGGGGGTGTCACTTGTAAACTTAAATTTAGGACCGTTTTTGAAAGGCAATTTAGTATGGCGTTCGGCTTCCATGTTTTATTTGTTCGTAGATGAATATTCATTCTCGCACGTGTGGCTCTTAAAAAACCTTAAAAAGAGCACTCTCAGAGCATATGCATTGTAAAAAAACTTACCACAGAGCGAGAAACACTACCCACCGTGCCATGTCACTAAATACTGTATCAATTAAACGGTATCAGGGCTACAATATTGCACGATACAACGGATTTAGATAAAAGATTAGCATATTGATTTATGGAATACTAGCTGTAGTGTACGACGACGCTTATGTTTAATAAAAACTATTTAATTTTATCGTCGGGGATAGGGTAATACCGAGTTACTAGTTACTAGTCCCATACGTTATATCACATCACGCATATTGTGTGATGACGGCATTAAGAATACATTTGTCACCACCAACACCCCAACTCCTGCGGGTGTCGTAAGAGTCGACTAAGGGATTGAAGTATCACTGACCATTGTTTGATAAAAGATTGATGATGAGCAGCAGCGTCATCATAGTGGACATATTAGGTACTGCGATCGCCAATCCGACGCCATGTATTCCCACTTAACTCGAAAACACATGTTTTTTCAGAGATAAGGCGAAGTTTGATCGATTTTTCAATCCCCGTAACCACTAGCAAGCTCAATCTAAAGAAATCGTTAGAACAATTTCCGAAATATCCAAAATAAAATTCAATAAGGCTTACCTACAACTATAAAAGTTAAAATAAACCTAAATTTCAACAAGGATATGAGTAGGTTCTTTATTTTTTTATTTCAAAAAACACAAGAATAAAAGTACTAAGACAATAAAAATAAATTATAAATAAAAAATTTGCCCCAGGTATTGCTGGGGAGGTAGAGTGCCCAGAAGGCTGGCCGCATTGCCGCGCTGGACTGCTATGCATGTATGCTGAGTAGGTATTGGCAGTATCAACGTCACAGACAACATAACCTGTCTGTGATCAACGTAAAAATAGTATGCAAATTAATTCCTGCACGGGTGCAGAAAAGTGACACCTTTCTACTTACACATAAGTTTACCCTTAAAAAGCGCGCTTTCTGAATATATGCAATGTACAATAAAATACAGGTTTTTGAAACTTAGTGATACTATTAGTGCATGTATCGATTTTCTCTTGACGTGAGGGCTTTCAACCAAACTTGAGTGTTATGGAATGAAGCTGTTGATAAGATGAGTGCCTCGTCATGTCACAATATTTTGAAATAAATACATACACATGAAATAAAACTATTTAAACGGATTATATCTAGACGCGTTCGATACGTTTAGGTAAATAATAAAACTAGTTTTATTTCATTATATAGAAAAAATAAAAATAGTTTTATTTCACGAGTAATCATCACGGTTGAATTACCGAAGAAAATATTAAATAAATACACATAGGACACTATAACACAAATCGACGTGATTCCACGGTATGTAAGCTTAATTAGGTACTTAAGGCTTGAATTAGAAAACATCGATGACTACACACACACACACATACACACACAACAACTATAGTTGTCGACTTCTAAGGATCTTTTACGAACCTTTGCCAGTACAAATGACCGTTAGGTATATATATGACGTTAAATCTATCGAAAAAATGATGAATCTAACCCTCATATTAATAAGGATAACTCTACTGGGTGGAAAGGGACGACGTTCCTTCCCGCTACCGACCGAGTCTACCAAGCATTAGGTAGGTATGATGAACTTTCAGTATGGGACCAACATCGAAAGCGTACATGGAAAATTGACTTTTCCATACTATTGAACTCTAACTAATCACTCACTTTGTATGAGGGGTTAAATTTTTTTTAAACATATTTCTATGTTGTTACTATACTGAAAGTTCATCGTAATGGTTGGTAGACTCGGTCGGTAGCGGGAAGGAACGTCGTCCCTTTCCACCCTGTATAAAAAACTATCAAAAGTTCATTCTTAGATCTCGCAGACTATATTTTTGCAATATTTCTATTTAATTGCAACTCAAAACAGGCAAAGCCCAACATTAAAAAAAATAATAAAATGAATAAAAGAGCATATTTCACGATGTTTCACTAGTATTATAGCATATAATTCGATTACGATAACGCAAAAGTAATCTAATAATCTTAATGTTTTAGATAATACATAGATAAGCTGAATTAAAATAATCAATTTCGACCTTTCTCTAAAACACTTGCAGTGTCACTGCGTTCTCAAAAATGTATACCCTTTAATAAACTCAATAAACGAACTATAAAAAAATACATAGGTAAGGTAAGGTGGGGTACGACAAAAAGCTACTAGCAGACGCTGTGCCAGAAGGACCACTTTTTGTCTCACCCCATTCATCATCATCAGCCTATTTTAGTCCACTGCTGGACGTAGGCCTCTCCTATTAAATAAATAAATGTTTTTCGACATCTTTACAAATCGCATTTACAGTCCCACGGTATGCTCAATTAAGGCTTGTGATGTGGGTACCAGGGGACGATATATATGTATAATAGATATATAAATATAGATACTTAAATACATAGACGGCCATGACCAAGGAACAAATATGTGTGATAAATAAATACACAAATAATGCCCTCGCCGGGATTCGAACCCGGAACCTCCAGCTTCGTAGTCAGGGTCACTACCAACGGAGGCTGACAAATTTTTAGTAATATTAACTAGGCGTATAGATGCATTAGGGTCTCACCAAACCAATCGACGCGGAGTCGGCTTTCGCCGAGTGTTTTACACCACACTATTCGCATTTAGCCGATCGACCGTCTCCGCGGTTGAACACCTGCGTTAAGCAGTCTCATCCTCCTTGCGGCCGTAGAAACGCTCGATCGCCTGCGGTAGCAGTTGTAAAGCGGCGGTCGGCTCTCCCGTGCTCCGTCCTGCCGTCGAGACGTCAGACAGCACGCGTACAGCCGCCGAGTCCGACGAACAGTTAGATAGGACAGCGGGTGATCGGCAATCGTAAATCTTATTTTTGGAGACTAGTTGTTAGAAACTAGTTTGAAATTGAACAGACGTGTATGATTACGACAGTATTACTTCGTGTTGTCAGATCTATTGCAGATTTTAATGTGGGTAATAATTCAAATGAATACATACAAACGCATCAGTAGCTACTTCGGCCGTCATCGGCTCTTTTCGGCCGTCGTCAGCTATGTTCGGCCGTCGAAGACGCTGAACGGCTTCCGCCAGCTCTGACCGGTCCTTATCGCAGGTACTCGGCCGTGATCGGAGCCGTTCAACTCTTTCCGGCACCGTACGGCGGTATTAGGAGATTTACGAATGCGAACGTGTGCGTTAGGCTGCAAACGGGGTCGTACGAATGCGAACAGCTTTACGGCAAAACGCCGTTTTCCCCGTCGAAAGACGTCGTTTCGCGTGAGCCGAGCCGATTTACGATGTCCTCGCTCTTATTGCGTTGACATAAAGCTTTTTCCGTACGCGATTAGCCGAAACGGCGTCGACTAGTTTGGTGAGACCCTTAGGAGGTAAATGCCCATAATCGCCACGCTGGGCAAGCGGATTGACGATCGCAGTAATGTGTCCACTATGATGACGCTGCTGCCCATCATCAATCTTGTAGAATGGTCAGTGACACTTCAATCCCTTAGTCGACTCTCACGACACCCGCAGGAGGAGTCGGGGTGGTGACAAATGTATTCTTACTGCCGTCACCACACGGCACCCCATTAAAGAAACCGTTTCATCTTACCCCGCTTTACCTTACCAGTAAAAACTGCGATATTTCCTGTAAAGAAATGCTAACAGTGATACGCGTCGGACGGTCAAGGGCCTTATCTATCGCATTTACGATTTGAAAGCGAAGCGAGCGCACAGCGAGTTCATCGCGAGCTCGTAACCAATTTGCCGCGAGTGCGTCGCGATTTCGTCGCTAATTAGTGTTTCCTCCTCAGAATACATTATGTAAGTGACTGTCCAAGACGCTGATCACTCTCAACGATTTTATACCGATACGTAGCGTTTTCGCTCGCGACGCACTCGCGGCGATTTGGTTACGGGCTCGCGACGGGGTCATTTGAAACAAAATGTAAATAAATAATGGACTCATGAATACAAAATGTAACGTCACAATAGGCATGATGACTGGCAAGTCAAATCAGCATCTTTTTTCGAACTGTCAAAACGATCACCACAACGGAATTTTATATGAAATACTCAAAAGATACGTCACGTTTGAGTACTGCAAATTGACCTACTCTTTTAAGTTCTTTTCAATTTATTAAATAGAAGTTCTGTACAAAAATTACTGCAAACTACATTTTAGTAATAATTTCTTCGTGTATTATGTCGTGCATAATGTTAAATAATTTATTTTAACTACAGTCATCATCCCTATTATTGTGTTACTAAGTTAAATTTTGTGTATCATATTTTGGCACTTATATCTACACGTATATAATGAAATATCATTTAAATTTGACCCCTTTTACTACTGCCAAAGATGGTCAGACAGGGCAATAGTTTGTATGACTAAATTTCGTAACACAATTGACGTGATTTTTTATTAAGACTAACTATGTACAATTATTTGCATGTAGGTACAATAATTTCACCAGAGTTGAGGTGAATGATTACAAACACATCCAAAAGTACTAATTGCAAAAAATATAGTGAATGAATGAATGACTTGCGTCAAAATATTGAGGCAAATCCCTTGAACAAACTTAAACTATAGCTTATTGGGTTATTAAAACAACAAAAGTATTAATTGATCAACATTTATTGCATGGTATTCATATTAGTATACAGGATAAGTTACAAAAAATATAGGATACAACCAGTATTATATTTATTTCTTTCATATGTATATGTGCGGCGTGTATTGGCGACCTGTAAGAAAACAAATATTGTAAATGAAATAATATTGCGATTAAAATTATATCCTCCTAAAGCCCGGGCATACAAGAGAAATATTAAAAAATTGTCATTGAAATCTATCCCGTGACAACCAGAGTCTTTCGCAGTTGATTTTTTCAATGGTAAGCACATCTGTTACGATATTGTGGGATTTAAATTTTTAGTTACTCGGCAGGAAAAAAGTTGATTTCAATGTTTCCGAATAATTTAAAATTACCACACGCCGGTATTTTTTCTTTATTTAAGGCGGCGTTTATGGCACGCGTTGAGGTATGCCTACTTTTGTGACTAAGTAAAGGTGTATCTCACCTATCCCCTGGTGATGGCACACTCGGCCAGTAGCCAGGCCGCTCCTTCAGCGAGGCCGAAAGCCGCCAACCGGGGCCGAGTCTAATTCATATCACACGCCGGTATTGTTTACTTTTTTTAAACGGGGCGCTTGTGCTACGTTGAGGTATGCCTACTCTTGTGATTAAGTAAAGGTCTGTCTCACCTAGCGTTGAAAATGTCGGAAAAAATCAAATTGTTTTTTTCGGGAATCGGAAAATTTCGTTTTTCGGGTTTTTTCAGAAATAATCAATGTCACTGTCACTGTCACTCCTTGCCATTTGTTTCAATTGATTTTTCGTCAGTGATATCGCGTTCTGCTGGTATAAGTGAAAATTAGACCTAATTCTGCTTGGTTTAGAGTTGAAAATTAAAGTGGAAAATTTCATTATTTTTTTCGAAAAATCCGGAAAAAACAAGCTGTTTGGAAAGAAACGGGATTTGATCCGGAAATTTTCAACGCTAGTCTCACCTATCCTCTGGTGATGGGGGCACACTCGGCCGTCAGCCAGGCCGCGTCATCAGCGAGGCCGCGGGCCTCCAGGAGGGGCCCGAGGGTGTCTAGGACTCGCTTGTGGTACGCGTTCAGGTATGCCAACTGTAATGGGAAATTGTCATTTTGTAATCCATTCTAAAACGGGTCTTTTATTCCATGGTAAAAAAAGTGGAAATGAAGACAGTCTTAACTCAAAGCCGACTTACCTCAAAGTCGTCTAACCTGAAAATCGTCATACCTCTAAGTCGTCTTACCTCAAAGTAATGTTACCTTAAGAGTCTTAAGACGGCTTTACCTCAAAGTCGTCTTACCTCAAAGTTGTCTTTAACTCAATAACCCAAAGCTGCCTACCTAAAAGTCATCTTACCTTAAAGTAGTGTTAATTCAAAGACGTCTTTACCTCAAAGTGGTCTTTAACTCAAAGGTCCCTACCTAAAAGTCATCATACCTTAAAGTAGTGTTAATTCAAAGACGTCTTTACCTCTAAGTGGTCTTTAACTCAAAGGTTCCTGCCTAAAATTCATCTAACCCAAAGTTGTCTTACCTCAAATTCGCCTTACCCCAAAGTAGTTTTACCACAAAATATCATACTTCAATATCTTATCTCAAAGTCGTACATTAAACTAGTCTTACCTCAAATTCGTCTTACCTCAAAGTCGTACCTCAAACTAGTCTTACCTCAAAGTCGTACCTCAAACTAGTCTTACCTCAAAGTCGTACCTCAAACTAGTCTTACCTCAAAGTCGTACATCAAACTCATCTTACCTCAAAGTCGTACCTCAAACTAGTCTTACCTCAAATTCGTCGTACCTCAAACCAGTCTTACCTCAAAGTCGTCCAGCCGCGCGACGTCGATGCACGCTCGCTGTTGCGGCACCAGAGTGAGAGTGCTGAACCCGAGCACGCCGCGCCCGTCGTAGTCACCCACAAGATGCGCGGCCTGACGATTATGGGACAATCTTGTGTAACAGTACATTGTGCATCAAGGGAGGTAAGTACAGAATTAATAACGAGTGTTTTATGACTCGAGTTAGTATTCCGCTTACCGACCGTGATGCATACAATGTTTTTCATCACACTTGCCGAAAAAAAACTAAGTTTTAAGACAAAAAATGATTAAATGACATACTGACATTTCTATTACTCCCTAGGGTAGGGAATTTCACTTTTGTAATACTCCCACTACACAACCGTGACAGCAAGTGTGATGAAAAATAATATTACATTACTATAGAGGCCGGGATGAAAGGGATTACCGGCCGAAGACTTATATATATGGATATGGATAGGTCTGAGGCGGGGAGCCCCATATTTCCGACCGAGGTATGTATAGTATTTTTCTCAAACGTGCAATGAAATAAACAACAAAAACATCAATTTTATTGCATGGTGGCAGAATGTCATAATGCCTGTGCCACAAATTTATGTGGAATGGAATAAAAAAGAGCACTTTGGCGGCCTAGGCAAAAAAATAACGAAAATGTTGTCGATTTAAAAAAAATACTTTGCAGGCCTAGGTCTGAAAGTTACTGCGTTACTGCGCCCTAAAAGCGATACTTCCGAGTCTATTTTAAGGAACGTAAAGACAATATTTCATTGCATGTTTGAGAAAACGATTTTTTTCCTACTTCTTTACGAAAACAGTGTCAAAGCATCCTTTTTCATCAGATTGATTACGATATAATTATTTTAGTACAGCTGGTGCCTTTTTTAGGCTCTAGTGCGAGAAGTGTGTCATTTTACGTCAGGTCCAAAACTTCGGAGGGCCATCTGTACTAAAAAACGTCGTACGAGACGCGTGCATGTTTTTCATGTTTTTCGCACTTGTGTCGTAATGTACTATTGTAAGCTTACCCTAGGATGGTTAGAGTCCTTGGTGACACTGACGATCTCGACTAAGTCTTCGTGCCTGATGCCGTACTCTCCCACCTTGTAGTATCCGGGCTCTGCGCAAAATATTAATGTGTAAATACGAAATAAATTACTAGGAATACTAGCCCCTGATGATTTTTTCTAGTTATACACGGTGCTCGTGAGCATTCCGAAAGATTTTAATGCTGAATTCCTGACCATATTTAGAGTATTTAATGTTATATAAAATTTCCTGGATTCGGCTTGGTTCCAGAGATAATTAACCTTTTTACGAAATAAGTTTTTCGACGTAACTCGTCACGAAACTTCTTTTTGATTACAATGCTACTACAATGTGTTCTAATATTACCACACATTTTGCCTGACAATCAAAAAATAAAAATAGACTTGACGAAAAAACCTGCCCCTAAAAAAATCATTTAAAAAAATAATTTTAACAAATTGTTGTTATGATAAAAAGTATTGGATTAATAAAAAGTATTCAAAAAGTCTAAAAAACAGAAAAAAAAATTTTTTTTTGTGGAATGTCACATTGGGTTCATAATATTTTTTGTTTATTTTGATGTCTAGAATGCATAGTTAAAATCGAGCACCGTGTATATAAATATTTGGTTTATTTTTGTAATTTTTACATATGTACTCGTATGTCAACGGTACAATAATAGGAACTATAAAAATAACATGTAATTTAGTTTAGTTTAATCTAACAAGTAGGGTAAATTGCCAGTAACTGGCCATTCTCCAGTAACTGGACACCTTATATAAAAATGAAATACTTATAGTTAGAATTCATTTTAAACCGATGTTTTAGAATTATAACTAATGTGAGACTCAAACATATTTAAATATTTATCAAACGAGTTACTCACGTAATTTTAGCCGATAATTGCTCGACATGTTTCGATCCATTTAGAGGATCCTCATCACGGAGTACCCGCGACCAAAGCCCGACGTGTACTGAGGGCTTGCGCTCTGCTAGAGCGGGTGCTGGCCGCGGGCAGCACTGGCGGGGGCGGCGAAGGAGGAAAACTACCCTCATTGTCACTTTTTTCGAAAAGTGGGTTGCACACAACACTCACTACGTCACTAGCTCATAACGGTTTGTCTACTGTAACAACTCGCCTACCCTCCACGTACAATATGAGTATTATTTTCTGCAAGTCATTAATGAGGGTAAGGCAACTGCCAGGTAGAACCAATCTGGGATTGCTACTCGAGGGTATAAAAGGCGGTGTCCCTGCTCGGGACGGGCACTTCGTGTCTGACTTTGATCGTATAAACTAAAGTGTTTGTGTGAGATAATAAATGTAGTGATTGGGAACTACAGTGTTATTATTATTGTTTGTATCTCCTTGGGTAGGTATCACGAGCTTACAAATCCCGGTTTTTTGATAGGCTTGCGCGGGGATACAGATCCAGCACGTAGAGGCCCTTTGGAGAAATTTGCTGTGTTGTACACCTGCTGCAACCCATTCACGGGCACATCAATAGATATCCGTAAACCGGTCCCAACAGGCGTATAGAGACTATTGAGAATTTAGGGAAAAGACTAATGGGCTATGGTGATGGAGGATGGATGGATCAGAAATGGAACTATAGAAAAGAGGTCCGGACACCTGCCATAACAATGATTTCTCTTTGCTATCGAGGCAGGCGGTGATTCGCCGCCGACTTGATGGGCCCCCGTAAATGCCGCCACAGTGTTATTATTATTACTACCTCCTGGATATCCCCCACACCCAAGTGAAGGTTTCACTGCACTGTCTACCGATACCGATGCAATACCTAAAACGTATTTCGTCGGACCTACGCACCTTAGAATAGACACTCACCGTTGCTAAGTATCTGGTGCGGCTTTAGACCCGGATCATGAGGGTAGGGCCGCCATGACACCCCAGAGGGACCCTCGTGCACGTTCAGGAAGTGTCCCACGCC
Organism: Thaumatotibia leucotreta; assembly: GCA_025490895.1. Lineage (NCBI taxonomy): Eukaryota > Metazoa > Arthropoda > Insecta > Lepidoptera > Tortricidae > Thaumatotibia > Thaumatotibia leucotreta. The sequence goes on along the minus strand of JALPQI010001777.1, from coordinate 119,505 downwards.
GTGGCCTGTGCCGTGGGCGTAGTCCAGTCCCACGTCCCAGAGGGATTTGCGGGCGAAACTGTCCAAGACGTTGCCCTGGGGACAAATAAATGTTTTGGAATACGGGGCGCGTCCATATTAGGTGCATTTCACGAAAAAGTCTACTTTGTCGGGAACGTGACGGCTACGACAGCTACCTTAGAAATATATGAAAAGTGAGAGGATTCTCTATAAATATATACAACAACCAGTTATAAAATTAAGACACACCAAAAATTGTATTCGTAACGTAAGTTTCTTAAATGTACGCGAAGAAGGGCGTCACGTACCCGACATTTTCTTGGAATGTTTTGTAAGGTAAGATTAGTCTCGAGGTTTATAAAACCCGTGCCGTTATTTTATTTCAGACTTTCAGTTTTTCCACTATATTTTTTTGGGGAATCTAAAGTTTTAAACTTTATTTACACATGAAAATATTTCAAAATTGATTTTTTATATGGTTGCACTTTTTATTTGCAATATTACATGCTGTAATATTACATATCCCAATATATAATATTTTCGAGTATACTCCAATTTAATTAGGTACATACTCTGGCCAACCAGCTTGTTAATAAAAAAAAAAGAAAATCACCAAATTAAAAATTTGAAAACAACCAACTTCAACCGATTTCTCCAAGATCCTATCATCTGTTTCCATCATTGGTTTCCTATCATCAAATCCTACTTTCTGAATGCAAATTCTCGTAGATGAATGAAAATTAGCAAAAGCGCCATACACGTACCTGTAACATTTGAAGAGATCCCTTGATTTCTCCGTGATCCCATCATCAGACCCCAACTTGGTGCCAACGGGACTATCTCGGGGTTATACACGTTCGATCATCATCATTATCAGCCTATGATATTCCACTGCTGGACGTAGGCCTCTCCTATGAACTATGTGTATAAACGCATTAGGAGGAAAAATACCCATAATCGCCACGCTGGGCAAGCGGATTGGCGATTGCAGTAATGTATCCACTATGATGACGTTGCTGCCCATCATCAATCTTTTAACAAATAATGGTCAGTGACACTTCAATCGCTTAGTCGACTCTTACGACACCCGCAGGAGTAGTTGGGGTGGCGACAAATGTATTCTTATTGCCGTCACAACACGTTCTGTAGCTGACGGGTGTAGTCACAGGTTGAGGAGAGTGAAATAAGAACAAGAAGAGGATATTTTTGCAAATTGCTTGAGTGCATGGACATGCGTTTGTCGCTCGGTGGCTATAAGGTAACTGAAAACTGGTTTGTCCGATAGGCGATGCACACATACACATGCACTCGCGCATACGTTTATTGTATACATAGAAAACAACGGTGGTAAGTACCTTCATAGTATTTTTATAAAATTATACCAAAATTTAAACTAATTTATTATTTTTTATGTTTCAGGTCTATTTTATTTTTAGGTCCAGATACTCGCGTCGTCTACATTCTCCACCCCATTGTCCGTCAAGGACAATCATCATCAGCTGTGGGGAGTAAGGCTAGACGTGCCACGGGTCTGGTAAGTATTCCGGTCTTCGTTTTTATATCGACGATTCTGATGCGGCCATCGGTGCCAGCGTGTACGTCATGGACCCGTCCTTTGGGCCAGACATTTCTAGGCATAGTTGGATCTACAATTACCACGACGTCGCCTTTTTTGAGTTGCTGGCCTTCTTGGCACCATTTCTGTCGTGGTAGAAGATTTGGTAGAACTTCACGCATCCATCGTCTCCAGAAAGCATCGGTGAGTCTTTGAGAGACTCTCCACAACTTCTTCCTGAACAGGTCAGTATCATCAAATACCCCAGGAACCGGGAGGTTCGAAGAGCAGCCGATAAGAAAGTGGTTTGGCGTCAAAGTTTCTAGGTCATCGTGGTGCGTCGATACATAACTTAGTGGACGGCTGTTGACAATATTTTCCACTTCTGCCAATAATGTTATCAGAACTTCTTCGCGTGGAGCTCGTTCCTTCAAAACCACTTTCAGTGCGGTCTTGACGCTTCGAATTAAGCGCTCCCAGGCGCCGCCCATGTGTGGACTCGCAGGTGAAATGAAGTGCCATTCTAGTTGTTGTGTGGTCAAGAAGTCTCTGACACGGTCTTGGTCGCTTATCTCTTTAAAGGACCTCCTCAGTTCAGCGACAGAACCTTTAAAGTTGGTCCCATGATCAGAGTACATCCTGTACGGCCAGCCTCGTCGCGATGCCATCCGTCTCAAGGCCATGATAAAGGAATCAGCTGACAGCGATGGTACTAGCTCTATGTGGACGGCCCTTATTGTCATACAGGTAAAAAGTACTCCATACCTTTTTTCGTGACGTCGACCGACGGTCACTTCCATATGTCCAAATAAGTCAACGCCGCAGTGCGTAAACGGTCGTTGGTGATGAGCGAGTCGCGCCGCCGGTAGGTCTCCCATCCGCGGGTTATTTTTATTTTATTTTATTTATTTTTCATATTAGCTACTATCCTTACAGGTTAAACCTAATACAATAGTGCCTTAACTAATCTTAAATACCTAATTTTATCCTAATTCCTTACATAATAACACAGTACATATAAACACATTTTAATAAATTCTGACAATGGACAGTGAAAAATATCAACCCTCTCAGCAACTAGATTCAGTGTGCGGACGGTGCGACTCAGAGGCGCCTTACGAAGCAGGTTGGTTCTGCCGACCGGCTCCGTCAGAAGCCGCGGCCGTCGCCTTCGCTCCACGTACCGCTCGGGCACGCACAGGCTCAGCTGCTCCAATATGCCTGGGTTACACACGTTGCCACGAAGAACCCTCACTATGTAGCACGCGAGTGCCAGATCCCTGCGTGTTTCCAGCTTGTTGTAACCCACCATGCCCAATACAAACAGTGTGGGATACATCAGAGGATAGAAAGGATACACTCCGTACCGTTTCCAATACAAGTACCGTGTAAACTTATTTTGTATCCTTTCTATCATGATCATATATTTTGCCTCGTGTGGGGCCCATATTGCAGCATTGTATTCCAGTTGACTTCTGACAAGAGCATTGTACAAAGCTGACACAGCGTTAACGTTTGAAAACTCCACTGCTTGTCGAAGTACGAAGCCTAGGATTCGAAACGCCTTTTTGCATGTGCTGACAATATGGTCCCTAAAAGAGAGATCTGCCTTTAAGCGTACGCCTAAGTCTTTTACAGAGTCTACTCTTTTTAATTGTGCCCCTGCTACCGCGTAGTTATATATGAGTGGCGTTTTGGCCCGAGTAAATGTAATTATGTTGCACTTATCCACATTAAACTCTAGTTTATTACTACGAGACCACTTCACCACCCTGTCCACATCCCGCTGCAGGCGCTCGCAATCTCCCTCATCCTTGACCGCCAGGAGCAACTTGAGGTCGTCAGCAAACAGAAGACACTTCGCATCCTTGACCACTTTTGGCAAGTCGTTGATCATGATAATGAATTCTAACGGCCCCAAGTTACTCCCCTGACTTACTCCGGTCCGGGTGAAATATGGCTCAGACCTGTATCCTGCATACTCTACGTACTGCTGGCGGTCCCTCATATAGTTTGCAAAAAACTGCAGCAATTTGGGAGTGCAGCCAACCGCCGCCAACCTCGCCAACAAAACGTCATTATCGACCATGTCGAATGCTTTTTTGAAGTCGAAGTATGCGGCGTCCACTTGCACTCCAGCATCCACATGAGGAACCGCGTAAGCCATGGCGTTGAGCAAGTTGCTGGTCGTACTCCGCGACTTTCGAAATCCGTGCTGCGCATCCGATAGTTGGGCCAGTACTTGCCCCTGAATACTGCGCTGTACCGCCGACTCGAATACTTTTGCCGGCGTAGATAATATCGCCACAGGTCTGAATCCGTTCACCTCACACCCGGCCTCCCCTTTAGGTATGGGTATAACCCGGGTTACTTTCCAACGTATCGGATAATGAGATTTCTCCAGACACATATTAAATATGTGAAGGAGCGGCGCCTCCAGGACCCTACCACAATCCCTCACAACGAACGCGGGGATGCCGTCCGGCCCCGCCGACCGTTTAGGCTTGAGCGCCGCGAGCGCGGCGCGCACGTCGCGCAGCTCCCGCCGCGGCAGCGCCACGCGCGCCGCGCCCGCGCCGCCCGCCCGCACGGCCGCCTCCACGTCCAGTTTCGCCGTTGTAGTCCCGTATACTGAATAGAAGTATTTTGCGAATTCATTCGCGTATTCTGAATCCTTTAAAATACTTCCATTCTTTGTCACGATCTTACGATTTCTAGTCCCCCGTTTAGATCGAACGTGGTCCCAAAAACACTTAGGATCTTTTATAAATTGATTCTGTACCCGCTCCAGGCACAGGTTGTGCGCCTCGTTAATTAACTTTTTAACTCTCGCCCTACAATTCGAGTATGCCGCATAGTCGTCGCTCGATCCGGTCGATTTATATTTTTTATGGAGCTCGGCTTTGAGTTGTATGCACTTAATTATGTCGATTGTGTACCATTTTGGATATACATACCTGCCGTTATCCACTTTGTGTGCTTTTTTCGGGACACAATCGTCTAATAATCGTTCTATTGTGTCATAAAAGTAATTTAGTGCCTCCTCTGGGTCGCGTAACTTAAACAAAGGATTCCAATCCACTGCTGCGACTAATAAATACAATGCATTGAAATCTGCTTTCGAAAAATTCCACCGAGTTGCAATTTTATTTTTATTTGCCATCGTATCATGTGGAGAGTCGAGAGTCTGGTCGTCACACTCAGGCGGCCGCTGCCCGAGCCGCGCACGGCGGCCGCCGCCCGCGCCGCGCACGCTCACCGCCAGCGGCGGATGGTAGGCATCCACCGGCACCAGCGCCTCGTCCGCCGCCTCCACCATCACCCCGCCCGACATGTGTCTACTACACAACACCAAGTCCAGTTGCCGATCGTTACAATTTGGTACTTTATTCTTCTGTTCAAACTCGCAAAAAATACGAAAAAAATCAAAATAATTCTTAACATTATCGCAACATGAATACAGATTAAAATCTCCTAATATTATATAACTCTTGTATTTAATACACCAATCTTCTAAAATTCTAAATAAAGTCATAAAATCATGTTCCTTACTATTGGGTGGAATATAAACTACACAACACAAAAACATAAATCTATTATTAAAATACACTGTAGCGCCTACACACTCAAACGCACAGTTATCAATGATGACGTCACTCGGCAACGCGACCGGCCGCAGCTCGAACCGGTGTGTGGCCACTAGAAACGCGCCGCCTTGTTTTCGCCCGTCCGCTCGATCACATCTTATAATTTGGTACCCTGGTGGGATAATTTCTGCATCATCTATGGAAGCGTTGCAGCCTGATTCCGTGATTCCGAATATATCTGCGCCGGAACTTTCTATATTTTTACTAAAATTTATTAATTTAGTTCTTAGACCCCGCGCATTCTGGTAATATATTTGAATATTATTATTTTCCTTCGTTTTTGGGATTTGTTGCTCTCCGAAACCAAATCCATTCGCTGAACTCTGTATTCAAAGGCCAAATTTCCGGTTTAATTAGTTCGTTGTAATTACTTTCCGGCACACTTATTATAAATGAAGCGTAACTCCTCTCATGTTTTTGCTTAACTGGCTCCACTTTTGCATTCAATTGTTGTCCACATACTTTTTTAATGTAATTTGTTACATTTTCTACCGTGGTCTCCTTTTTTAGTCGCCACACGTGCAAATGCTTAATTTTTTCTATCGCCATTCCTCGTCAGATAATAATCGGGCGTAACCACTATCAAGTAGGTGGTTAATACGGTCCTTATACCTCGTGGCATATTCTTTATCTGCCAGCATTTTTCTTTCTACGGTAAGAAATCTCTTGTAGGCATTGGCGTACGAATCAGGTAGCTTAGCTTCGCTTTTCCATGGTAAACAAATTTCGTAACTCCCGTTTATCAGTCTTGCAGAGTTATCGATGATGTTGACAGCACGAATGTCGTCCTTATTTATACGTGGCTTAGAGTTCACTCCTATAGATTCGAGCGCAAACGATCGGCGAACCAGTTCGTGGAGTTGTTTATCTGCGTTGTTGATATGTGCATCGCTTGGCCATTGTTGCTGTGAGTAAGCGTCTGCGTCTGCGCAAGTGTGCATCTCCTGCCGCGCGGTGATTGCGTCCGCGGGGGTGGCGATGGAGAGCGGATCAGTAGTGGAGCAGTCTAATTTATCGTAATCGTACAGCGTGGTTGTCAAGGCATGCTCAGCGGGCAAAGGTCGCCCGATCGCAGATGTAGGTACAATTCCGTTCAAACACCAACCGAGCCTTGTTAATGTGGCACAAGGTTCAAATTCGCCCCGATAAACAGTTTTTAGGGACATAATCAGATGGAAATTATCTTGTCCGATTAATATTTTCGGTTTCATGTTAATATGGGGTAAAACACTTTTTAAGTCGTGTAAATATTCGAAAGAGTCTAGGTTCACTTTTGAAAAGTCCTGTGGCGGCAAGTCTAGTTCACTTATTTTTCGCGCTCGTAGATCGTATGTCTCACCATTTGTGTTTGAAAGTTTAAAGTTCACAATTTCACTTTTACACACGATGTAAGAGTTCCAAGCGTCCCTGATACTTATTGTCTCCGTGTGACCTTGAAGATTGACACAGTTAGCGAGATCAGCTGATATTAAACTCACTGTGGCGCCGTCATCCAAAAGGGCGTATGTACTGAAAGTACCTTTAGGTCCGTGGATGTTTACGCGAACTGTTTTTAGGAAAACACTAGCACTGGGGGTCGCGATAGTATTTGTTACTGTCTCGGTCGTGAGATTAGTATTTTCACTTGTGGAAATTAATGATGACGTATTTCGATCTTCGGTGTTGCTGCTGTCGGTGCGAGGCATGTTAGGTTTATTCGGCCAGTGGAGTAGCCGGTGGTGGGGTAGCCCGCAGCCATCGATATCGCACGGCGCGGCCGGGCATGTTTCTTTACCGTGGCCTAGCAACAAGCATTTATGACAGATTTTATTAATTTTAACGAACCGCCATTTATCTTTGCGTAGTGCGCGTTTAAATTTGATGCAATTCGCTAGCGTATGATAATGGTAGGACACCTTACAGAACTTGCATTTCAACGGGGATTCGCTTTCACTATTTAATACGGAGTGAACTTGAATTTTCCGGTCTTCCGATTTTTTTGGGAACTTATGATCGTTTTGGGTATGAATATGAGTTACACCAGCGGCAGCGATCTTTGTAGCTTCTTTGTGCAGGAATTCGGAGAATAACTGTAGTTTAGCTTTGTTTGTGCCGCTATGTTCGTATATGTAGTCTGCCCACTTGTTTATAAGCGTGTTGGGACATTTGGATACAATAATGTTTAGTAACTCAGGGCTTCGTAGGTAATCTATCTGATTGATAGACTCTGCGGCAGCTACGTAGTTTTTTACTTTGACTGCGAAGTTCACTAACTCGTTGTGATATGCTAGCGGTAAAGGTTGCAATTTCTTGAGTTGTGAGATTAATTTATTTATAATTAAGTCGGGCCTTCCGAAGCGCAGTTCCAGGGCATCTAAAATGGTGCGTGGTGAGGTGTCAGTCGTAAATAAAGATGAGACCGTCTCTTTTGCCTCACCGCGTAGACATTTCTCTAGTCTCGCGATATTTTCGGTATCACTATAGTTGCACAACTTCGTAGATTGTTCGTATGATTTTTTAAATTGAATCCACTCGAGTGATTCGCCGGAAAATAGCGGTAAATCTTTAGACGTGGCTAATCGGGATAAGAGGCGAGTATTAGCACTTTGAGTTGTAGTAGCAAGTTTTTCCATTGCTTGTGCAAGATTCTGAAGTCCACTCGGTCCGGGGTTCGAGTCCTGCCATGGTGTAGCGAGTTCGTGCTGTTCTTGTTCATCTTGGCGACTTTTTTCGAACCACTGTTCCACTTTTTGAGACGTTTCAGATAGCACAGATCGTTGCTCTCCACTGCAACGGGACCTTTGCGAGTACTCCTCGTCCAGATTAGCGAGCGCAGCGTCTAGTTTTTTATCTATAAGCTCTTTTTCTATCTTGGCTTTGGCTTCGGCGGCTTCCAACTGTAATTGCTTTCTTCTAGCAAGAAGTGAAGACATGGAAGCTTTGCTAGGAGTAGTAGATCGGTGAAGTCCATGTTCAGTTTCAGTCTTAATGCTACCCTCTTTTCCAATGGGCTGGTTTGTTAAGCTGATTGCCTTCGCGTTGAACTGACTAGCTTGATCTATAAATTCTTCTTTGGAGTTACCTGGGCATGATTTTTGCGAATGCACTTCACTCTGTTTATCCGTGATATGTTTCAACCGTTCTCTTTCGTGAGCGGCCCGCGTTTTAACCATTGTGTGCGGGGGTGTGGTTGACATTCTTGCGCGTCCTTTCATTCACTGTGCACCTCAGGATCCGGTTCGATTGGACCATGTGTAGCTGACGGGTGTAGTCACAGGGTGAGGAGAGTGAAATAAGAACAAGAAGAGGATATTTTTGCAAATTGCTTGAGTGCATGGACATGCGTTTGTCGCTCGGTGGCTATAAGGTAACTGAAAACTGGTTTGTCCGATAGGCGATGCACACATACACATGCACTCGCGCATACGTTTATTGTATACATAGAAAACAACGGTGGTAAGTACCTTCATAGTATTTTTATAAAATTATACCAAAATTTAAACTAATTTATTATTTTTTATGTTTCAGGTCTATTTTATTTTTAGGTCCAGATACTCGCGTCGTCTACACGTTCGATCACAAAAAAAATGGTTTACGATTCTCGGAGATATCGGAAAACATACATAAATTTCCGTAAATACGACCACGTCTCTTACTATCGTCGCCAACTTAACTGGCTTTCTATTCGTCGCCGCAGGTCCCTTCGAACACTGTGTTTGTTATTCTCCATCTTATTCGAGCCTTCTGCTCCTGAATACCTAAAAAGTAGATTTTCTTTTGACACAACTCGTCCTGGATGTGAACTTCGTTCCACCCGATCACTCAAACTCTCCTTCTCCACTAATTTTCACCAAACAGGTTTTATGGATAACTCTTTCGCCGTTCAGGCAATTAGTCTCTGGAACTCGCTACCTCTCCCCATTCGACAAGCCCCGAGCAAGGCCATTTTCAAAAGACTTCTCCGCAAGCATCTTTTGACAGAAGAATATACATAGTTTCCTCCGTCCTTTAGATATATAAATCGTATGTATTAGTATATTGTATTAATATATAAGTAGTAATATGTAATTATATTGTAGGTTTAGCTTTGTTTTGTATACATTACTTATTAGGATCTTTTTTTTTTTTAATAACAGTTATTTCTATAAAGTAATCATTTCCTGCACCTACTTAAATGTCTCTGTTTGGCCCTATGGTTGACTGGTAGAGAATGCCATTTGGCATTAAGTCCGCCATTTGTACAGCATTGTTTGTTTTGTGCAATAAAGTTTAAATAAATAAATAAATAAATAAATAAATGTAGGCTCAATAAATTGGCTAGGTACCTTAGATAATTTGAATTTGCTATAAAACATATGAATTACCTTTATAAAATTTAAAGATGCCCATTATGGCCTGTTGACCATCACTCCCTGATTGGACAGAGCCGCTCCAACCGCGATCTGGCCCTTAAGGACCCTAGTGAAGACATGTCTGTTCTGCAGTAGTGTTTTTTTTTTTTTTTTTTTTTTTTTTTTTTTTTTTTTTTTTTTTTTTTTTTTTTTTTTTTTTTTTTTTTTTAGTAATCTTATTTATTTATTTATTTTTATTTTATTTATTTGGGAAACATACAGCACAAAATAATACATTAAGGTAAACAAACACAGTTAACTCATAAGCCAAAACAGTTTCCACTTAGAGCTATTACAAAATTCTTCTGTTATATGCCGAGTGATGTCTGTTGTGCCATCCCTGGTCTACTAGCTGCACTGACCTTGACTCTCGGAACAGAGCGGCTCCAACCGCGATCTGGCCCTTAAGGACCCTAGTGAAGGCATGTCTGTTCCGCAGTAGTGTTATATGCCGAGTGATGTCTGTTGTGCCAACCCTGGTCTACTAGCTGCACTGACCTTGACTCCTTGTGGAAACAGAGCGCTTCCAACAGCAATCTGGCCCTTAAGGACCCTAGTGAAGGCATGTCTGTTCCGCAGTAGTGTTATATGCCGAGTGATGTCTGTTGTGCCAACCCTGGTCTACTAGCTGCACTGACCTTGACTCCTTGTGGAAACAGAGCGCTTCCAACAGCAATCTGGCCCTTAAGGACCCTAGTGAAGGCATGTCTGTTCCGCAGTAGTGTTATATGCCGAGTGATGTCTGTTGTGCCAACCCTGGTCTACTAGCTGCACTGACCTTGACTCCTTGTGGAAACAGAGCGCTTCCAACAGCAATCTGGCCCTTAAGGACCCTAGTGAAGGCATGTCTGTTCTGCAGTAGTGTTATATGCCGAGTGATGTCTGTTGTGCCATCCCTGGACTGCTAGCTGCACTGACCTTGACTCCCTGAGGGAACAGAGCTGCTCCAACGGCTATTTGACCCTTAAGGACCCTAGTGAAGGCATGTCTCTTCTGCAGTAGTGTTATATGCCGAGTGGTGTCTGTTGTGCCATCCCTGGTCTACTAGCTGCACTGACCTTGACTCCCTGAGGGTACAGAGCGCCTCCAACCGCGATCTGGCCCTTAAGGACCCTAGTGAAGCCATGTCTGTTCTGCAGTAGTGTTATATGCCGAGTGATGTCTGTTGTGCCATCCCTGATCTGCTAGCTGCACTGACCTTGACTCCCTGAGGGAACAGAGCGGCTCCAACCGCGATCTGGCCCTTAAGGACCCTAGTGAAGGCATCCCTCTGTTCTGCAGTAGTGTTATATGCCGAGTGATGTCTGTTGTGCCATCCCTGGTCCGCTAGCTGCACTGACCTTGACTCCCAGAGGGTACAGAGTGACTCCAACCGCGATCTGACCCTTAAGGACCCTAGTGAAGGCATGTCTGTTCCGTAGTAATGCTATATGCCGAGTGATGTCTGTTGTGCCATCCCTGGTTTGCTAGCTGTACTGACCTTGACTCCCTGAGGGAACAGAGCGGCTCCAACCGCGATCTGTCCCTTAAAGACCCTAGTGAAGGCATGTCTGTTCTGCAGTAGTGTTATATGCCGAGTGATGTCTGTTGTGCCATCCCTGGTACGCTAGCTGCACTGACCTTGACTCCTTGTGGAAACAGAGCGCCTCCAACCGCGATCTGACCCTTAAGGACCCTAGTGAAAGCATGTCTGTTCTGCAGTAGTGTTATATGCCGAGTGATGTCTGTTGTGCCATCCATCAGCTAGCTGCACTGACCTTGACTCCTTGTGGAAACAGAGCGCCTCCAACAGCGATCTGGCCCTTTAGCACCCTAGTGAAGGCATCCCTCTGTTCCGCAGTAGGGCTGCCCATGTGCCGAGTGCGAGTGATGTCGGTTGTGCCATCCCTAGAAGTACATTCTTGATAAATAAAAACTTAAAAACCGTAAACGAGAGATACGATGTTTTGTGGAGTATAAGTACCATGTTATATGCGATACGATACCTGCTGATCGATAATTTTTACGGCTTTCAGAGCTGAGGGCTACCACGATATACTAATGTGCATTTCTCCGAGCGTTTCAACCGCCGTGAGTTCGGTGGCAGCCTTATCTATCACACGAATCCCGTGAGAGATGCAAGAACTTTCGGATATATTGGTAGACGTAATTGGTAACTACCTAGATATCCAAAAATGTATGAGATTCCCACGGAAATCGGGTAATGATGTTGCAACCGAAGTCACGGCGGTTGAAACGCTCGGAGAAATGCCCTAATGCGCTTCAGTTTAGAACCTAACCTAAATTGCGATATGTCAGTTCTATGCAATAACTGTAAAAAATTGACGCAAACCTATATCATACCAGTATCAGAATTTTGTAGCAGTTCAGACGAGGCATCATCATCATTATCATCATATCAGCCGAAAGACGTCCACTGCTGAACATAGGCCTCCCCAAAGATTGCCACAATGACCGGTCCTGTACCACCCGCATCCAGCGGACTCCTGCGACCCTCACCAGGTCATCAGTCCACCTTGTGGGGGGCCTACCCGCGCTGCGCCTTCCGGTACGTGGACGCCACTCGAGAACCTTCCCGCTCCAACGGCCATTGGTTCTACGCGCAATGTGCCCCTCCCAACTGCCACTGCAGTTTAGCGAATCGGAGAGCTATTTCGGTTACTTTGGTTCTGCTGCGGATGGTCTCATTTTTAATCCGATCTCGCAGAGAGACTCTTAGCATATACCTCTCCATTGCCCTTTGGGTGACTTTGAGCCTTCTTATGAGGCCCATTGTAAGCGAGGCATATCCTCATCAAATTACATAACTGTATTACTTATAGTTTCCGAGCCAATTCCATGACAGATGGACATGACGAATGTATAAGAGTCCCGTTTTTGCCATTTTGATTAGGAATCCGTAGTCTTAAACATCTGTCATTCATTTCCGTCTAAAAAACGAACTGTCAGTGAAACCTTCCAATGCAAATGAATTATAAATAGAATCGCATTCGGTATGCTTACTTGTACTGTCCTCCCGAATCGAGCAGGAACATATCATCTCTCTTAATGACAGTGGGTGAATCTTTTGACGGCGTGTAGTGGATTATGGCCCCGTTGGCACCGGCGCCGGCGATCGTCTCGAACGACGGACCCATGAAGTCTGCCTCCTCTCTGGGATTAAAAAATAATTTGTGGACAAAAATATTTATCGCCTTATTTATTATCGAAAGACTAACTAAAAATAATAATAATGTTGAAGGGTCCACGGAAAAAACATGTCCAGTGCTTAGAAAAATCAGGGTAAATTCACACCTTATTCTGTTAAAAGTAAGGTAGTTTTTCCTTCTGTAATTTGAATTGACTAGACATGTTCATTCCGTGGACCCTTCAGTTGTAATTTATGTGTTTAACGATAATTTTAGTTGAATAAACCTGTATTTAAAGTTCTCATAGCGGGACTCAGGCAGTTTCTGTGACATTTTCTGTTACTGTCATTATCCTGGTCACGGCACCAAATTGTAACATTAGCTTAAATAGCACCTAGTATTTACTTTATATGTTCGACCAACATCCATCATCATCACATGAGACCTAGGTGCCAAAAAGCGTTACAGACTTTATTTATCCTAGTCACGGCACCAAAATGTAACATTAGTTTTAAGTAGCGCCAACTAGTACTGACTTCCGGAACTCAGGCAGTTTATAAGACTTGTGGCGTTGTTACTTTCAACCATCACTTTCATTATCCTGGTCACGGCACCAAAAATAAAATTCTGAGTTCATCCACGTGGCGCCATCTAGTACTTACTTGCGGAACTCTAGCAATTTCTCTGCGACCTGTGGCTCTGTAACCACAGCACCGGCGTCTATTTGTAAATGCAACCATCGAAGCAGGCGTGATACGGCGATGCCGTCTCGCACGTGGCAGTTACGGAAACCCTATCAATTACAAGAAGTCTTATTATTCATCGATTTGGCCGTTGAGATTGCCAATAAGTTTGGTAATGTTAGAGCAATTTACTGTTTTAGAATTACAACTAACGTGAGACTCAAACATATTTAAATATTTATTAAACGGGTTACTCAGGTAATTTAAGTCGATAATTGCTCGACATGTTTCGATCCATTTAGACTCCATGATGAGAATCCTCTAAATGGATCGAAATATGTCCAGCAATTATCGACTTATATTACGTTAGTTACCCGTTTAATAAATATTTAAAGTTACTGTTAACATGAATCTTCAGAATAATAAGAACACCAGGGAATACAATTCTACTAAATTGCCAACTTTTAGTATGAGAATTTATACAATTTTGTAGAATTACGTAAAGTTTTGTGGGTACGTTTCGGGTAGTTAGAAATATTCATTGGTACAAAACTGGTTCTCTTATTTATCGCCGAAAATTATATGGCCGAATATCACTTCCCAACTCACGTTTCGCGAAATTTTACTTCGCCGAATGTTCATTTCCCAACTTATTAAAATGTTTTGTTTTATTTGCTAACCTCACAGTTACCAACTTAACATTTGGTCCGTGTTTTACAAAGCAAATGTTCAAAATGCCAACATTCATGTGGCCGAATGTTTTACTTGACGTAATATACACTTCGTTGTTTATTGTGTACCAAATGTTTCATTACATACAATTTCGTTTAGCAACTACGTAATATTATTTGTGCAACTATTAATAGAATACGGCAATGAAAATGGAATCGATCGTGTACCTAAAATATGCGTATTGGATTTCGAAAAAGCTGCGATACCTACCGAGTCTTCTATCAACTTTTGAGGGAATTTATTTACAAGGATGCCATTTTCACTTGGGGCAAATTTTATACAGGTAACTACCTTTTTTTGAAATGCCTCCTTTTTCTATTTTTTTTATTATTTTCTTATACAATATGAATACTAGCATATTTTTTTTTTCGGGACGAAAAAAAAAATAACCTCGAAGGTCAGGCGGGAGCTCGCTACGCTTCGCTCCCGCCTGACCTTCTAACCTAACCCGGCCAAGTCGGATCTGCACTGGAGGGCTTTGCTCACTCGCTTCGCTCGCTCGCTCATTATTTCCTTCTGGTTATCCATATAAGTAATAGTAAAAATTGTTTTTTTCTGTGTTTGCCAAAAAAAGAATTAAGTATGGGTAGGCTTCTTAGTAACTTGCCAAATGTATGAAAAGGCAACTGTTGCATCAGCGAAACGTTATTCGTTCATGAGTTGTTCGGTCAAGTGAACCATTTGACAAATGATAAGTCCGCCAAAAGTTTAGTTGCGTTATAATAATCTGCTTTACAATAATTCTGCCAAGTGAAACGTTGTCATACAAAAATTTGCCAATCGTTAGTTGTCAAAGTAAAAGTTCGGCGAAACGTTGGTTGGCAAATGAAAAACGGCCAAAAAAAATTCGGCGAAAAGGCAGAACACCTACAAAACTACATGAATCTATCACTGAACGAAAACTTTATTTGACTATGTCTCGTTTTCATGGAGGGAAATGAACTGGATTAAGGAGCTATTTGATTGTAGATTTTGTTTGTATCTGTATGTCCACAAGTGTCAAAATATCCAAGAAGTCAATATGTCGTATATGCTTTTTCGGGTAGGTGCAGAAAAAGCACAAACATCTTCTCTAGAACTTTAATTAAATATAATTGATTTTACTTGTTATTTAGCCAAAATTTAGTTGAGTACATATGGAAAAGTAATTAAATTCACCTACCAGCAGTTCTTTCAAAATTTCCTTCAGTAAACAAATATTTAATCTCGCTGTTGCACTCATAACCACATACTTGCACTATGGATTCGATTAAACAAAGCATAGAAGAGATGAAGGAAGATTTTAACAGGCGGATGGCAGCATTTCAGAGTGAAATGGATAAAGTGGCTCCTACCGGCCCCACTGTGACATCGCTAGCGGCAGACTTCAGTGCTTTCAAAACTTTTACTCTAAAGTCACTGGATGTATTGCAGACGCAGATTATCTTCCTTAGCCAGCAGCTGGATCAGCAGGAGATGCGTTCAAGGCGGAAAATGCTGCTCCTGCATGGTGTACCCGAGCCCGAAGGAGAGGAAACTCCGGCAAATATAGTTGAGCTTCTTAATAAGCATCTTAACCCCAAGCTGGCTATTGATGATGCAAGGCGCTGTCACCGGATTGGCCAACCACTCACAAATAAAACCAGGACCATTTTGATCAAGTTCTGTGATATCTCAGTGCGAAGCTCAGTCTGGTTCGGCAAGAAATGTTTCAAGGGTACTGGTGTCACTGTCTCGGAGTTCTTGACGAAGCCGCGGCACGAAGTATTCATGGCCGCCCGTGAACGCCTGGGTGTCCGCAGATGCTGGACCCGTGATGGGAGGGTGTATGTTCTGGATGCATCGGGCAAGCCTTGCTGCGTCACCTCCGTGGCTGATGTGGAGCGGTTCCCTGCGACGTTATCAGAGCATGCTCAGGTGCCTTCCGCGGATGCCTCTAATGCCGCTCAACAGCCCGCTAGGCGCGCCAAAAGGAACCAGAAACTACGTTCTTAAACTGAATCTTTCCCGTTCGTTTGTAGTGTATTTTAAACTTGATTGACGAACTTTAATCTATAGCAACTTAATTTGGTAGGGTTATAATGCCTCTACTTTGTTTCCATACCCGCTTTATATGTATATTTTTTTTAGTTAACTATTTTGCTTTTATAATTGAGGGTTGTCTTTGTTTATGTTACGGTTTAGCATTTGTGACATTTACTCAGGGTGAGATGTGACAGTGACGGTTGTCAACTTGTTAAGTTTTCTTCCTGCCTTGCGTTTCATTTTACGTATAACTGAGATTATTTTTTAATAATTTTTTTTTTAATGTATCTGCTTGTTTATCTTATTTTGTTATTCTTTTTTTTGTGTTATTTAATTATTATTTTTTTTCTCTTTTCTATTGAACTGCCGGTGGATAGCCGATTGTAGCTTTGTTGGCTTTCTGCCAACTATAAATAAAATTGTAAGTTCTTATTCTTCTTATATATATACGTATATATTTATTTATTTATATTAACTTTTTTATATGTTATTAATATTATATGACACTAGTTAGCAATAACGTAAGCGATTCATCTTCCGAATCTTCGGATCACTTTAAATCTATTTCTTCTGATAGTGATAATAGTAGTTTTTATAGCTTACCCCCTCCTCTTACTGATGTACTGAATTCTGAACTATCTGATGTTCTTAACAACTTTAACATTGTGCATATTAATGCGCAAAGCATTCCGGCCCATTATAACGACTTTTTATCCATTTTTGATCTTAGCGGTATCCATGCAATTCTTGTCTCTGAGTCCTGGTTTAAACCATGTTTACCGTCTACTTCTTATTCCTTACCCGGCTTTCATTTAATTAGGCATGATCGTGTAAATAGAGGTGGTGGTGGTGTAGCGATTTACCTACGGTCTCATATCCCTTATTCAGTTATTTATGTTTCCAATCCCTGTGCTACCGCTGCCGAATTCTTATTTCTGGAACTTAATATTTCCCATGTTAAAATTCTTCTAGGGGTTTTTTACTCTCCCTCTCTCCAAATAGACTACTTTTCTTCTTTTGAAAAGGTGCTCGAAGACCTCATGCCTTCTTACAATCACCATATTATCATGGGAGATTTTAACACGTGCCTGTTGAAAAACGATCACCGTTCTAGATCTCTCAAATCGCTTGTGGACGCTTGTAATCTCTCTATATTGCCTTCTCTTGCCACTCACCACTTTCCGAACTGTACTCCTTCTCTTTTAGATCTTTCTCTTGTCTCATCTCCTTCTCATGTAGCCAAATATAGTCAACACTCGGCCGATGCCTTTTCTTACCATGACCTGCTCTTCCTGTCCTATAAAATTCGCCCCCCTAAGGCCAAGCCCAAAATTCGTATGCAGCGCAATTTTAGTCGCCTTAATGTCGATAAACTTCGTGAGGATGCCAGTAAACTCGATTGGGGAATTATCGATGCTGCCAAAACTGTGGATGAGAAAGTGTCTCTATTTAACTCCCTTCTTATTCAGCTTTACGATGTCCATGCCCCGATACGCCCCATAAAGTTGAAACACCTCCCAGCTCCCTGGTTGACTGATGCTATCAAGAATTTGATTGCTAAAAAGAACTTAGCAAAATGCGTCTTTAGATTAAAACCTACAGATAAAAATAAAGCCAAGTATCACGCTCTACGAAATCGTTGCAGTACGGCTTGTCGCGACGCTCAGAGGCAGCATATTTATAAGTCTGTAGTTAATGGAGACCCGGCTAAAATTTGGAAATTCTTAAAGTCCTATGGAGTTGGCAAATCTGACAATGTTTCTATTCCTAATAATGATCTTGATATTGATCTTCTCAATATTCATTTTTCTTCTTCTTCTGTTTTTGGAGGTCCAGTTAAGGCTGATACTCTTAACTGTCTTTCTTCTTTTCCAACTCCTAGTTTTTCTCCTCTTTCCCTTTCCCCAGTTACTGACAGTGATGTTGAGAAGAACATTACCTCTATCTCGTCTAATGCGACTGGTGTTGACTGTGTTGGACGGAATATGATTATTCCCCTTCTCGACCTTCTTGTCCCTGTTATTACCAAAATCTTCAATTTTTCCTTTTCTTCTTCCGTTTTCCCATCTTCTTGGAAAGATGCTGACATTATTCCTTTGCCTAAAAAATCCAATCCATCTTCCTTCTCGGATTATAGGCCAATCTCCATTCTCCCGTTTCTATCTAAAGTTTTAGAGCGCCTAGTACACCAGCAGCTAAATTCATTTTTAAATAGAAACTCCCTTCTGAACCCTTTCCAATCTGGTTTCCGTTCCGGTCACAGCACAGTCACCACCCTCGTCAAGGTTACAGACGATATCCGTTCCGGGATTGATAACGGTATGCTGACGGTATTGACATTACTTGACTTTACTAATGCATTCAATACCGTCGACTTTGACATCTTGCTGGCGGTTCTAAGTTCTCTCAACATATCTCCTGCGGTGATTGGGTGGTTTCGCAGTTATTTAGAAGGTCGGCGGCAACGAGTCAAGATCGGAGACACTCGTTCATCGTGGTGCGATACGTTAGCTGGCGTCCCGCAGGGCGGTGTGCTGTCTCCGCTTCTTTTCTCTATCTTCATTAATTCTATCACTCGTAATATCCATTCTTCCTATCATTTATATGCCGATGACCTGCAGATATACTCCCAATGCCCTTTAAGTGACCTGGTCTCTCAGATTAGTTTTACTAATCGCGACTTAGAGCGTATTTTGTCTTGGAGCTCCAGTTATGGGATTAGAGTTAATCCTGCAAAAACGCAAGTAATTATAATTGGCAGCCCTAAGACCATAGCTAAAGTGAACTTTGAAAGTCTACCACCTATCACTTTCGATGGAGTCCAGATCCCGTTCTCAAGCCAAGTAAAGAACCTAGGAGTAATCCTGGATCGTACACTTTCTTGGATTCCGCAAGTTAACGAGGTGAGCCGTAAGATTTTTGCTGCGGTGGGATCTTTGAGGCGTCTCCGAAATTTTTTACCACTTGCCACTAAGGTTGCGCTGGCCCAATCTCTTCTTCTGCCTATTTTAGATTATGCTGACGTCTCCTACTTAGATCTTTCTGAAGAGCAGTTAAATAAGCTTGAACGGCTTCAAAACGTTTGCATACGCTTTATTTTTGGGCTGCGTAAATATGATCATATCTCTAGTTTCCGTACGCAGCTCAAATGGCTGCCGATACGTTTTCGTCGGGTTTCCCACATTCTCTCACTTCTATACGGCACGTTGTTTATCCCTAATACCCCTGGCTATCTTAAGGAGCGTTTTTCTTTTCTTTCTTCCGTCCGATGTGCTGAAAATCTTTTGCTTGTTACCCCTCGATCGTCTACAAAAATTTACAACAAGTCCTTCAGTTTTCAGTCTGTTAGGTTGTGGAATGCTTTGCCCATTAATATAAGACGTGCCCAATCCTTACCCGGTTTTAAGAAGCTTTTAAAAGAACATTATTTATCCCTTCCTTAGTATAAATTTCTTTGCCCAGTTGACATAACTCCTCTTTTTATTCCCAGCTACTCCAGCTAGCCATTATACTCCTTATCTTTTATTTTTATTATTATTTATAGAATTATGTATGTATTTGTATATGTAGTGTATGTTTTTTTTTTTTCTGTATATTTGTAGTTTATGTAATTTATTTGGTAGGTTATGTTATTGCTATATTTTTGCACTGCCCTATAGTCATATTCTTTCGCCATAATCCGCTATCTTAAGGTTGTCTGGAAGAGATCGCTCTTCAGCGATAAGTCCGCCTGTTGTCACCTACTTGTTGTCACCTACTTTATCTGTGTTTCTGTTTAAGTTTTCATTGTAGTGCACAATAAAGCATATTTATTATTATTTATTTCCTTTATTGATCTTTTCTCTTAGGCTAGGTGTTTTATAAACATGTCTATAAAAGTAAAATACAATACAACATACAAAAACAATACAAAATATAAACACTTTATAAAAAACCTAACCTAGGGTGCCGCCGGCAACGGAGCGGGCCCAAGCTGCCGGTGGTTAAGGTCGCAGAGAGAGGAACCGACGGACTATCCGCGCCGTGTCCAGGACTACCGCCTTCTGCATCCGACCCTTGATCCAGCCATCTAGCGAGAGACTCTTAAGATGTTGGTCGAGACTCTTCGCTATTAAACCGTTCGCTGTAACGACTATTGGGACTATGATCGTCGAGTCAACATCCCACATGGCGGTTATCTCGTGGGCCAAGTCTAGGTACTTACTGGACTTGTCCTTCTCGGCCTTCACGAGATTCTCATCATGGGGGATGGTGACGTCGACGAGCACAGCCCGGCGCTGCGATCGATCTACCAGCACGATATCAGGCTTATTGGCTACAATAGTCCTGTCCGTGATGATAGGTCGATCCCAATAGAGCGTGGCACGACCATTTTCGAGAACTGGTGCAGTTGTGTACTTATAGTATGGCACTTCGACGTCCACAAGGCCGTATCGAAGAGCAAGCTGCTGGTGTATAATACTGGCTACGAGGTTATGTCTGTGCAAGTACTCGGTGTTAGCAATCTGAGAACAACCGGAAATAATATGCCTGAGTGACTCTCCGGGACGGCGGCATGCCCGACAAATGTCGACCGTACCGTCCTTCAGGATATATTTCCGGTAGTTATTCGTCATGATAACCTCGTCAGCAATTGCACAGGCAAAACCCTCGGTTTCTCCGAAGAGGTCCCCGAATCGTAGCCAGTTCACCGACGCGAGCAGATCCACGTCAGGTCCCGTGAGGGCCTTGTAGAACCGCCCGTGTAGCTCCTTGCTCTTCCATACCGCCCTGCGGTCCTCGGTGCTTAGTACCACAGGTCTGCGCCAGTTCTCTTTTGCCAAGGAGAGCGGCGTGAGGTTCCGGTCTACTGCCACCACGTCACGATGCATCCCGCACTCATTGTTAAGAAAATAGTTTCTGAGATTGTACACCTCGTGGTTGTGGAGGTTTTTGGCATTTAGGAAGCCGCGGCCCCCACACCTCCGCGGGATGTACAATCTCATAACTGATGAGCGCGGGTGTAGCATTCGATGTGTGGTAAGCAGTGTACGGACCCTTCGATCCAGGGCGTCCAGCTCGGTCTGAGTCCACCTTAGTATGCCAAAGGAGTATGTGAGTATGGGCATTACCCAGGCGTTGAAGGCGCGCACTTTGTTGCCTCCTGACAAAAGACTGTTAAGTACTTTTGTGAGCCGGCTGAAAAAGCGCTCCTTCACCGCCTGTCTAATTCCCATATCTTCAATACCCAGAGACTGTGACATACCAAGGTATTTATAGGTTTCTGCTTCCGAGATAGATCTGAACGACATTGTCTCAAAAAGCTGTAAATTTGTTGAATTTACTACTTTCCCCCGCTGCACATGCATAACCGCACACTTATCGACACCAAACTCCATATTGATGGCACTACTGAAAACTTCTGTGGTTCGCAGTAGCTCCAACAAGTCTTGGCTATTTGGCGCAAATAATTTGAGATTATTTGCGCCAAATATTATTATTATTATTATTATTATGTCCAAGACTCAAATTTCCTAGGTAAAAATTTCCAAGGATTTAAGCATGGATATATTAATTTACCTATGAGTCAAAATAGGCAATGTTTACCTGTAATTCGTCATCGTTTTTGACCAGTTTAGCTAAAGCCACCGGAGACACCTCTGATATTAAATTCAACGGTTTCTTGATACTATCTCCCTGAAACAAATGAAAATATCTTCTAATTTCGTGATTTTCTGAAACGATATTCTTTAAGAAAAACACGAATAATTCAATTTTTAAGATTATATACATAATAGTGTTTCTAATTAATACAACGGAAACTTACAAATATTGGATGTCATATACCAAACAACGCAGACTATTTAAAAAAATAATTAGACACCTTCCACTAATTTAAGTCACATAATGGATGTAAATTATAAAAATGCCGTTCGTATCCTAGCACCAAGCCCTGTTGCACTAGAAACTTCTACCCATGGGTACAAGGGAGCTGTACCCAGCAGTGGGATAAGTGTGGGACTTACGCCTGCCGCCGCTCGGTGTATCGCCTCGCTGGCATCGCTGGACAGCCACACGGATTTAGCACCGTCCCCACTCTCTGACAACTCGTGCTGCAACAAAAACATTTACATCACTCTCGCCGTCAGTCTATAAAAATCCACTTTTGGACAAAGGCTTCTCCTACCGTAGATAAATTACCGGGAAATTGGAATTACATTTGTGAGGAAGGGGGAGGACCCCTTCCCCACTTTTTTGTAACTCAAAATTCTGAGCTGTTTCGATTCTAATAAGAGAATTTTTTTCTCCCAAAATTTAAAAACATTTTTCTAATTTTCCATTCCGTTACTGCCATACAAAATGTATGAAAAAATGGTAACGGAATGGAAAAAAAAACCTTGGGACAAAAATTATCTTAAAGTTTACCCCACTTTGAAAAAAATGGCCCCTATAGGGTATGATGATGGTAATAATCAAAGTGGTAAGGATTGTGATGGTAATGGTCAAATTTGGTAAAGATGATGATGGATGGTCAAAATGGTAAAGATGATGAAGGTAATGGTCAAAGTAATGATGAGCATGGTAAAGGTAATGATCAAGTCGTTGCACCACATAGCCGCGTTTATTATGGTAATGATGATGATCGAAGTAGTAATGATGGTAATAATCAAGTGGTAATGATGAGCATGCTAATGATGAACCTGGTGATGATGTCCCTGGCAATGAAGAGCATGGTAAACGTAATGATCAAGTCAGTACTACATACCGCCATAGCCACCAGATGCGGCACCACCCCATCATAAGGGTGGCCCGCCACCTCCGCCCCCTCCCACTTGAGGTGCCCCCCCACCGCCTCCGGCAGCGCGCCGTCTCCCCAGAACAGGTCGGCTGTTTGCGTCGTCAGTACCAGGTAGGAGAAGAAAACTGGGTTGTATTCTATGTCGGAGCCGCGGAGGTTTATTATGGTAATGATGTTGATGGAAGTGGTAATGATAGTAATGTTATAGGTCAAAGTGGTTATGATTATGATGGTAATAATCAAGTGGTAATGATGAGCATGGTAATGATGAACCTGGTAATGAAGAGCATGGTAAAGGTAATGATCAAGTCGGTGCACCACATACCGCCATAGCGACCAGATGCGGCACCACCCCATCATAAGGGCGGCCCACCACCTCCGCCCCCTCCCACTTGAGGTGCCCCCCCACCGCCTCCGGCAGCGCGCCGTCTCCCCAGAACAGGTCGGCTGTTTGCGCCGTCAGCACCAGGTAGGAGAAGAATACTGGGTTGTATTCTATGTCGGAGCCGCGGAGGTTTATTATGGTAATGATTATAATGGAAGTGGTAATGATGGTAATGTTAAAGGTCGAAGTGGTAATGATGACGATGGTAATAATCAAGTGGTAATGATGAGCATGGTAATGATGGCCCTGGTAAAGAGAGCATGGTAAAGGTAATGATAAAGTCAGTACTACATACCGCCATAGCGACCAGATGCGGCACCACCCCATCATAAGGGCGGCCCACCACCT
The DNA here is from genome assembly GCA_025490895.1 of Thaumatotibia leucotreta. Lineage (NCBI taxonomy): Eukaryota > Metazoa > Arthropoda > Insecta > Lepidoptera > Tortricidae > Thaumatotibia > Thaumatotibia leucotreta. The sequence goes on along the minus strand of JALPQI010001777.1, from coordinate 95,875 downwards.
CCGCCCCCTCCCACTTGAGGTGCCCCCCCACCGCCTCCGGCAGCGCGCCGTCTCCCCAGAACAGGTCGGCTGTTTGCGCCGTCAGTACCAGGTAGGAGAAGAATACAGGGTTGTATTCGATGTCGGAGCCGCGGAGGTTTATTATGGTAATGATGATGATGGTAATGTTCAAAGTAGTAATGATGATGATTATGGTAATGATGATGATTGTGGTAATGACGATTATTGGGACGATTATGGTAATGATGATGATCGAAGTTGAAATGATGATAATGGTAATGGTTAAAGTAGGAATGATGATGATTGTGGTAATGACGATGATTGAAGTGATAATGCTGATTATGGTAATTATCAAAGCGGTAATGATGAGCATGGTAATGATGAGCCTGGTAATGATGTCCCTGGTAATGATGAGCATGGTAAAGGTAATGATCAAGTCGGTGCACTACATACCGCCATAGCGACCAAATGCGGCACCACCCCATCATAAGGGCGGCCCACCACCTCCGCCCCCTCCCACTTGAGGTGCCCCCCCACCGCCTCCGGCAGCGCGCCGTCTCCCCAGAACAGGTCGGCTGTTTGTGCCGTCAGTACCAGGTAGGAGAAGAATACGGGGTTGTATTTTATGTCGGAGCCACGGAGGTTTAATACGGTAATGATGATGACCGTAGTGGTAATGATGGTAATGGTCAAAGTAGTAATGATTATAATTATGGTAATGACGATGATCTAAGTGGTAAGGATGAAAAGGGTTAACGTCAAAATGGTAATAATGGTTATGGTAATAATCAAGTGGTAATGATGATCATGATAGTGATGAACCTGGTAATGACGAGCCTGGTAATGATGGCTCTGGTAATGAAGAGCATGGAAAAGGTAATGATCAAGTCGGTTCACTACATACCGCCATAGCGACCAGATGCGGCACCACCCCATCATAAGGGCGGCCCACCACCTCCACCCCCTCCCACTTGAGGTGCCCCCCCACCGCCTCCGGCAGCGCGCCGTCTCCCCAGAACAGGTCGGCTGTTTGTGCCGTCAGTACCAGGTAGGAGAAGAATACAGGCTTGTATTCTATGTCGGAGCCGCGGAGGTTTAGGTATTATGGTAATGTTCAAAGTAGTAATGATGATGATTATGGTAATGATGATGATCGAAGTTGAAATGATGGTAATGGTTAAAGTAGGAATGATGATGATTGTCGTAATGACGATGATTGAAGTGGTAATGCTGATTAGGGTAACAAGGGAGGTTTATTATGGTAATGATGATGATCGAAGTGGTAATTAGGGTAATGTTAAAAGTCAAAGTGGTAATGATTATGATGGTAATAATCAAGTGGTAATGATGAGCATGGTAATGACGAGCCTGGTAATGATGGCCCTGGTAATGAGAGCATGGGAAAGGTAATGATCAAGTCGGTGTACTACATACCGCCATAGCGACCAGATGCGGCACCACCCCATCATAAGGGCGGCCCACCACCTCCGCCCCCTCCCACTTGAGGTGCCCCCCCACCGCCTCCGGCAGCGCGCCGTCTCCCCAGAACAGGTCGGCTGTTTGTGCCGTCAGTACCAGGTAGGAGAAGAATACAGGGTTGTATTCTAGGTCGGATCCGCGGAGGTTTATTATGGTAATGATCATGATCGAAGTGGTAATGATGATGATGGTAATAATCAAGTGGTAATGATGAGCATGGTAATGATGAGCCTGGTAATAATGGCCCTGGTAATGAAGAGCATGGTAAAGGTAATGATCAAGTCGGTGCACTACATACCGCCATAGCGACCAGATGCGGCACCACCCCATCATAAGGGTAGGAGAAGAATACAGGGTTGTATTCGATGTCGGAGCCGCGGAGGTTTATTATAGTAATGATGATGTTCAAGTGGTAATGATGATAATGTTAAAGGTCAAAGCGGTAATGATGATGATGGTAATAATCAAGTGGTAATGATAAGCATGGTCATGATGGCCCTGGTAATGAAGAGCATGGTAAAGGTAATGATCAAGTCAGTACTACATACCGCCATAGCGACCAGATGCGGCACCACCCCATCATAAGGGCGGCTCACCACCTCCGCCCCCTCCCACTTGAGGTGCCCCCCCACCGCCTCCGGCAGCGCGCCGTCTCCCCAGAACAGGTCGGCTGTTTGCGCCGTCAGTACCAGGTAGGAGATGAAAACTGGGTTGTATTCTATGTCGGAGCCGCGGAGGTTTATTATGGTAATGATGGTGATGGTAATGTTCAAAGTAGTAATAATGGTGATTATGGTAATGATGATGATCGAAGTTGAAATGATGATAATGGTAATGGTTAAAGTACGAATGATGACGATTGTGCTAATGACGATGATTGGAGTGGTAATGCTGATTATGGTAATTATCAAAGCGGTAATGATGAACCTGGTAATAATGAGCTTGGTAATGATGGACCTGGTAATGAAGAGCATGGTAAAGGTGATGATCAAGTCGGTGCACCACATACCGCCATAGCGACCAGATGCGGCACCACCCCATCATAAGGGCGGCCCGCCACCTCCGCCCCCTCCCACTTGAGGTGCCCCCCCACCGCCTCCGGCAGCGCGCCGTCTCCCCAGAACAGGTCGGCTGTTTGTGCCGTCAGTACCAGGTAGGAGAAGAATACAGGGTTGTATTCTATGTCGGAGCCACGGAGGTTTAAGGTGTCTGGAATTCAATGCAAATATTTGTAGATATAATTAAAAAAAAAACCAGCCAAAGGCCATGTCCATGCCATGTCCGGCCATGAGCAAAAGGGTGATACGTAGGTCACTTGATTTTTGATTTGATTAAGACCTCAACTTGTTGTAATCCACCCTAACGTGAAATTAAGGCCCGTCTCTCACGAGGTTTGCGTTTCATACCCGTATCCTACGCGTCGCTTGTGAGTAGCCGACATATTGATTCACGACCTTGTGCACACGACGACAAGCGTCGACGACGTATTTGATATAATATCAGCCGCTCGCTACTATCGTGCTGGTCGCACGCTAATCGAGTCGCATACGCGTTGCAGACGAAATGGCGGCGGCGGAACTTTTTAATGTTCATTTCGTACAGGAGGTGGAAAAATATGCATGTTTGTACAATTATAAGCTGCCAGAGTATGTCAGGAAAGAGTATGTAACAGAAAAAGCATGGATTGAGGTTGGAAAAAAAAAACTTAAATTATTAAAAGGTACACGGATGCACCCAGAATCATTTTTTATATATTCGTTAGAATAATATAGCAAAATATTGTCTACATCACTCGAGTTACTAGACATTGTCGCACGAATGTGTTCCGCAACTGATGCAAAATAGTCTCATTAGCGTAGCACCGTGTGCGCAAACGAGTAGCATACCGGTAGGCGACCATGGTTTGCGTCTCAGTCGCGTAGCATTTGAATAGTCTCGTGAGAGAAGGGCCGAACCGTTTAATTATATTTATAAGTATATTTAATTTTGTTTTTTCTTCGACTTACAAGCAACTTCATCAAGTGCAGTGATCACGAGCGCGGCTGCCTTCTTGTCCGCCATTTTGTATCGAAGTTCTTCTATCTTCTGTCCCGCTGTTTTACCTGTCAATTATACACGGTGCTCGTGAGCATTCCGAAAGATTTTAATGCTGAATTCCTGAGCATATTTAGAGTAATTAATGTCATAAAATTTCCTGGATTCGGCTTGGTTCCAGAGATAATTAACCTTTTTTCGAAATAAGTTTTTCGACGTCCATCCATACGCATAGTTAATGGGCGGATTTTTATTTTGTTGTAGTTTTTTAAAATTGTCCACATTTGGACTTTTTTACATTTTTTCTACCCAGAATCACGAGCTCTTTCGATCCTGATAGAAATAAAAAAGTGACCCAAAAAAAATCCATTTAGTTACTATTTTTCATACACTTTCTTCGACCGTAACTCAGTGGAAGACAAAAAAAATGTATGGATTTATCGGGACACTTTTTTCTACTAATGAGGATCGAAAGAGCTCGCGATTAATAGAAGCCTAAGTGGACTGAGTTAGGCTGATGATGTGATGAACATACCCCCGTAATCGAACCGGCCAATCTGAAGCAAATGTGCGTCAGGCCGTCAGGGTTATCACTACTACGAATACAAAAAAACATCGATCTTCAAAATAAATTATCACATTTTTATTATTTGTTGCACTCAAATTGTGTCACCTTCTTGTGTAAATTCATTTTAAACTCAATAACATCTACCGTCAATGGTAAATAATTTAAATATGTATAATTTTGAAATGTATTTATCTATTATTGTTTGTTATTAACTCAGCTTTTAAAAGATTGTTTAATGCCGTAGCCGCAGTATAATAATCCGGATTGTTTTTTAAAACCGTCTTTAATTTGTGGTAGTTTTCCTGTTAAATTAAGCCTAGATCTGGAAAGCTTTTATTCTGTGACATTTTCACTAACCGTACGTTTTGGATTTTGTTATTTATGGAATAATACTGCTTATGTTAATATTTTCAATTTCAATTTATTTATTTTACATATATAAGCATTGTCAGCCTCCGTAGTCTAGTTGGTAGTGTCCCTGCCTACGAAGCTGGAGGTTCTGGGTTCGAATCCCGGCGAGGGCATTCTTTGTGTATTTATTTATCACAAATGTTTGTTCCTTGGTCATGGCTGTCTATGTATTTAAGTATCTATATGTATCTATCTATTATATATATCGTCGCCTGGTACCCACATCACAAGCCTTAATTGAGCTTACCGTGGGACTAGGTCGATTTGTGTAAGATGTCCCAAGATATTTATATTTATTTATTTATTTATTTATTTACAGTATTTTAGGACACCAAGACGCTTACATAAAAGTCAAAATACACAACATAAACAAAAAATATAGTCTATACAATAATATGCACAAAAACAATGTTCCTAAAATCAATTAATAAAAAAATAATAATAATAAACTCAACATATAAAAATTTAAATACAATATAAAATTTAAATATTAATCATACGTGCAATAGAGTAAGTAAATTCGTCATCGTAATCGCCAACCCTGACATCAAACTGTCAAATGCTACGGTTTTGCTACATCCGTTGCGAGGTATTGTGATGAACTGACCTGTGTACTTGACGGAGAGGGGTATGAGGGGGTTATGCGGGCGGGGCGGGGGCGGGTCTTGTAACTGCTCGCGCGCCGCGTCCACTAGGTTACGAGATATCGCCACTAGCTGCATGTTGGCTTGGCGATTATCGGCATTTACCTCCTAACGCGTCTATACGCATAGTTAATATGAGAGGCCTACGTCCAGCAGACTATCATAGGCTGATGATGTGTGACCATTCATTGATAGAAAATTGATGATGGTTAGCAGAGTCATCATAGTGGATACACTGCTGTAACCGTTTCAGTGCGGATGACACGCCAGGCGCGTCATGAATGTTTTAACGAATGGCGTATGACACGATAGGCGTGTCGTCATATTCTATGGCGTAAAGCATGCTTGGCGTATCATGAAAAAAATGTTCGCCTGCATAGATAAAGTTTTAGAAAATAAAACACGCAACGAATCGGTTAATTAGGAAAATGACATGAAAGTCGGCAGGGGTTGCAGTTACAGAAATGAACAGATTTTTTTTTCAGTGTGTTTTGAGATAAAAGAAACCGATTTAGGGGGTATGCGTTATCACTACATAGTATAAAATAAAATCACTTTTTCTGTCCCCATGTCCCTATGTACGCTTAAATCTTTAAAACTACGCAACGGATTTTAATGAGATTTTTTTAAATAGGTAGAGTAATTCAACAGGAAGGTTTTTATGTACAGTCGAAGACAAAATAAGGGTTATACAAAAACGTTCAAAAATATGTCCCAGAGAACTCTAATTCTGTGTAATAAGAACGTCGTAACATATTTATGAACGGATTCTTTCGATACTTATATTTGCACTTGACTGTAGGTATAGTACTCGTGCGAAGCCGGGGCGGGTCGCTAGTTAATTTCTAAAACTCGTAAAATATGGGTCACCCTAGTGGACTGAGTTAGGCTAAAGGTGCGTTTAAACCAAAAGAGCATTCGCTGTTCTAGCGCCCGTTCTAATAAATCAACCAATCTCGTTTTGTGTACCGATCGAATTTCGTAGAGTGGGAGGTTAGAACAGCGAATGCTCTTTTAGTTTAACCGCACCTTAATGAAGTGATGAACTGACCTGTGTACTTGACGGAGAGGGGTATGAGGGGGTTATGCGGGCGCGGCGGGGGTGGGTCTTGTAACTGCTCGCGCGCCGCGTCTACTAAGTTACGAGATATCGCCACTAGCTGCATGTTGGCTTTCGACAAGGCCGTCTGTAAAAACATCTAAATATAGACAAATGTGCTGTTTTTGACATAAAGTCCGATATATGAAGATGAATTTTTGATATTTTTTCAATAGGGATGATGACTGGCAAGTCAAATCAACATCTTTTTTTCGAACTGTCAAAACGATCACCACTATGGAATTTTATATGAAATACTCAAAAGTGACGTTACGTTTGAGTACTGCCAAATGACCTCTTTTAAGTTCTTTTCAATTTATTAAATAGAAGTTCTGTACAAAAACTACTGCAATCTACATCTTAGTAATAGTTTCTTCGTGTATTACGTCGTGCATAATGTTAAATAATTTATTTTAACTACAGTCATCATCCCTATTGTATTATTTTAATATCGGCACAAAATTGACTTATTGTGTTTATAAAATTATAGGTACATTTGCATGCTATAAGAAGCAGAGTGTGGCTGTTCAATATTTATTGTGTAAACATGTGTATGTGTAAACCCATATTCAGCAATTAAACGATTCATTTCATTTCACTTTTAGGGACATTCATTTAGTGAAATTAAGAAACCTTTTCATCACACTTGCTGTCTAAGCGCACCATTGCTTGCATGCGTAGCGGGAGTAATAGAAAAGTGAAATTAATATAAGAGTAATAGAAATGTCAGTACGTCATTTAATATATTTTGTATTTTAACTTTTTTTGTCGGCAAGTGTGATGAAAAACATTGTATGCATCATGGTCAGTAAGCGGAATACTAACTCGAGTCATTAACACTCTCGTTAGTAATTCCGTACTTACCTCTCTTGATGCACAATGTAAAAGTGAAAATGCCCATATCTGGTATCCTGCCTCTTTGCATAATTTAATTTTGCCGAATATCACTTGCCAATAAATTTTTCATCAATCAACAGATGATTCACTTGATATACCAAATTCTTATTTGCCAACTTTCGTTTGATATTTATAGCTTTTCAGTTGGTTACGTATTAATGTGACACATGCTCCTGCGGGTGTCGTAAGAGTCGACTAAGGGATTGAAGTGTCACTTAGCATTAGTTATTTCATAAAAGATTGATGATGGGCAGCAGCGTCATCATAGTGGACACATTACTGCGATCGTCAATCCGCTTGCCCAGCGTGACGATTATGGGCATTTACCTCCTAATGCATCAATACGCATAGTTAATAGGAGAGGCCTACGTAGACTATCATAGGCATGATGATGCTCAGATTAATAACAGGTAATATGTACCCATATTTGTGATTAGTAAATCTGTTTAGATGCATATGTACCTTTCTATGCTCCTTCATTTCGCCTTGGATTTGCTCATATATTTATGAACTCGACTGTTCATCGCTGGCGAAATGTTAGTATGCAGTTTACAACTACGAGCGTCAACAGCGGTGTAAGGCACTGGTCTCACCGCGAGCCACTAAGCTATGAACTATCGGCTATAAACACGAACAAAAGATACGCACTCCCGTGTAAATAAAAGAGACACGGCGATACTCGCCCAGCTATCACCTATCACCGCCGGGCGAGTATCGCCGTGTCTCTTTTATTTACACGGGAGTGCGTATCTTTTGTTCGTGTTTATAGCCGATAGTTCGTAGCTTAGTAGCTGGCGGTGAGACCAGTGCCTAAGTTAAACGGAACCATAAGGGTGCGGCTCCACTGACGCGGAGCGGAGCGGAGCTGTGGGAGCTCGGCTAATGAGACCGCATCACAGTGTTTCGAATTTTGAATTTGAAGAATGTAATTGGTCAGTTTTGCACATCTCCGCTCCTCTCCGCATCAGTAGAGCCGCAGCCTTAATGGGTCCGCTCCGTTAGCAGCGAAAGACAGGGGATCTACGAACAAATAAAACATGGAAGCCGCACGCCATATTAAACCGCCTCTCAAAAACGGCCCTGAATTTTTATTGACGAATGTCACCACCTCTTCAATGCATCACGGTAATTAATTTCAATGTCAACCTATAAAAACTTAAACCGCCATTTAAAAATAGTTGTAATTGGTCCATCAAAGTTTTGATTGGCTATATTCTATAAACATTTGTCAAAGATGTTGCGTCAAAACATGCGCGGTGTTAAGAAAAGCGCTATGTCCTGCCCATCTTGGCACAATTGAACAATTGCTTTTGGGGGCATTTTTGAGCTGGCGTTAGACTTCCCTGTTATATATGGTCGCAGGTCCGCTCCGTTTGCGTCGTAATACGAGATATGTTACCTGCAGAGGGGTCCATTCGTCTCTGGTCATGGTGTGAGGGTCAGCGCCCACCACCGACCCTTCCACCAGGTTCTTCACCAGCCACTTCTCCATAGACAAAGTGTCGGGAAGGGCTGGAACAATCAAGTTATACGTATAATCATTGAGCGCTTGTGGTCTAGCGGTAAAACGCACGGTCGTGGGTTCGATCCTCGGCTCGTACCAAAGAGTTTTTCAAAAACTTATGTACGAAATATTTGATATTCACAAGTGCTTTTCGGTGAAGGAAAACATCTCACTCAACACAATCATCATAAATGAAAACACGATCGATGGGAGTCTTAAATCGACACAAGTTACGAATTTCCTTTTCCCACGTGTACAGTCACGTCTAATAAATAATATGTATACATTTCGGAACGTATGTTAAGGGCATAAGGATCAAAATTGTTTACATATTATTAGAGCCGATTGTACAGGTAAATTCACGAAGGCTGGCACGAATGGATCGAATAAGTGACAGAAAGTATCTATGTGTGGATGTCTTAATGACAATTCGTCGAAGATTTGTCTTTTTCACTATAATGACGCCTTCGTTTGAGTGACAGAGAAATATCCTCGAAATTTACGAATTTCGATTTTCGCGGTAGTAGGCCAGGTTGGTATAGGACGACCGCATACACACAATGATAGATTAGATGTCATTCATTTCATTCATTCCATTCGTGCGAGCATTAGTGAATTTGTATAGTAAGACGATTTTCAGTACACATGGCCCAAGTTTCGACCTGACAAAAATGAACTTCTCGCACTAGTGCGTAAAAAAGCTGCATCTGTACTAAAAATATAATAAAACGGTTAAACTCATAATCATAATTTGATATTCTTCTTCTTCTTCTACCTAGCGTTATCCCGGCCTTTGCCAGGGTCCGCTTTCCTGCTACATTTCCTCCATTTTACGCGATCCTGGGCATCTAATTTGATATTACCGGATTTTTTTTATTGACAGCGATAGTTGCACCGCTAGCGCGATGCACGACTTGCTCCGCGCTTGTCAGCGCCATCTCTCGAGAAACCAGTGAACTTACATTGCTTCATAAGCGTCCACAGAGCCAGGTCAGATTCCTTCTCGAACTGCGTGTAGTATCTACCGTCGCTCCACACTAGAGCGTAGTCACTCGTCAAGCGCGATACACTACTTATTCCGCGCCTGTCAGCGCCATCTATCGAGAAATCGTCCACACTAGAGCGTGGTCGCTGTTCAAGCTCAATACAAGACTTGCTTGATTGACAGCGCCCTCTGTCAAAAGATAAATGAACTTACATTGCTTCATAAGTGTCCTCAGTAGATCGGCTTCCTTCACGAACTGCGTGTAGTATCTACCGTCGGTCCACGACCATAGCCTGGTCGCTGGTCAAGCTCAATACAAGACTTGCTTGATTGACAGCGCTCTCTGTCAAAAGATAAATGAACTTACATTGCTTCACAAGTTTCCGCAGTAGGTCGGATTCCTTCTCGAACCGTCGGTTCACATAAGAGCGTGGTCGCTGGTCAAGCGCGATACACTACTTATTTCGCGGCTGTCAGCGCCATCTATCGAGAAATCCAAACTTACATTGCTTCATAAGCGTCCACAGAGCCAGGTCGGCTTCCTTCTCGAACTGCGTGTAGTACGAGTATCTACCGTCGGTCCACATAAGAGCGTGGTCGCTGGTCAAGCTCAATACAAGACTTCCTTGATTGACAGCGCCCTCTATCAAAAGATTAGTGAACTTACATTGCTTCATAAGTGTCCTCAGTAGGTCGGCTTCCTTCTCGAATTGCATGTAGTATCTGCCGTCGGTCCACACTAGAGCGTGATCGCTGGTCTAGCGCGATGCATGACTTGCTCCACGTTTGAAAGCGCCCTCTGTCAAATGAGTAGTGAACTTACATTGCTTCATAAGCGTCCACAAGAGTAGTATCTGCCGTCGGTCCACACTTGAGCGTAGTCACTCGTCTAGCGCGATGCACGACTTGCTCCGCGCTTGTCAGCGCCATCTTTCGAGAAATCCGAACTTACATTGCTTCATAAGCGTCCACAAGAGTAGTATCTGCCGTCGGTCCACACTTGAGCGTAGTCACTCGTCTAGCGCGATGCACGACTTGCTCCGCGCTTGTCAGCGCCATCTTTCGAGAAATCCGAACTTACATTGCTTCATAAGCGTCCACAAGAGTAGTATCTGCCGTCGGTCCACACTTGAGCGTAGTCACTCGTCTAGCGCGATGCACGACTTGCTCCGCGCTTGTCAGCGCCATCTTTCGAGAAATCCGAACTTACATTGCTTCATAAGCGTCCACAAGAGTAGTATCTGCCGTCGGTCCACACTTGAGCGTAGTCACTCGTCTAGCGCGATGCACGACTTGCTCCGCGCTTGTCAGCGCCATCTTTCGAGAAATCCGAACTTACATTGCTTCATAAGCGTCCACAGAGCCAGGTCGGCTTCCTTCTCGAACTGCGTGTAGTATCTGCCGTCGGTCCACACTAGAGAGTGGTCGCTGATCAAGCTCAATACAAGACTTGCTTGATTGACAGCGCCCTCTATCAAAAGATTAGTGAACTTACATTGCTTCATAAGTGTCCACAGTAGGTCGGCTTCCTTCTCGAATCGTCGGTCCACAAAGAGCGTGGTCGCTGGTCAAGCTCAATACAAGACTTCCTTGATTGACAGCGCCCTCTGTCAAAAGATAAATGAACTTACATTGCTTCATAAGTGTCCACAGTAGGTCGACTTCCTTCTCGAACCGTCGGTCCACAAAGAGCGTGGTCGCTGGTCAAGCGCGATACACTACTTATTCCGCGCCCGTCAGCGCCATCTATCGAGAAATCAGTGAACTTACATTGCTTCATAAGTTTCCACAGTAGCATTCGCACAGCTTCATTCTCGAACTGCGTGTAGTATCTGCCATCGGTCCACATAAGAGCGTGGTCGCTGGTCTAGCGCGATACACTACTTATTCCGCGCCTGTCAGCGCCATCTATCGAGAAATCCAAACTTACATTGCTTCATAAGTGTCCTCAGTAGGTCGGCTTACTTCTCGAACCGTCGGTCCACATAAGAGCGTGGTCGCTGGTCAAGCGCGATACACTACTTGTTCCGCGCCTGTCAGCGCCATCTATCGAGAAATCCAAACTTACATTGCTTCATAAGTGTCCTCAGTAGGTCGGCTTACTTCTCGAACCGTCGGTCCACTTAAGAGCGTGGTCGCTGGTCAATCGCGATACACTACTTATTCCGCGCCTGTCAGCGCCATCTATCGAGAAATCCAAACTTAAATTGCTTCATAAGCGTACACAGTAGGTCGTTTTCCTTCTCGAACTGCGTGTAGTATCTACCGTCGGTCCACACCATAGCCTGGTCGCTGGTCTAGCGCGATGCATGACTTGCTCCGCGCTTGTCAGCGCCATCTATCGAGAAATCCAAACTTACATTGCTTCATAAGCGTCCATAGAGCCAGGTCGGCTTCCTTCTCGACCTGCGTGTAGTATCTACCGTCGGTCCACATAAGAGCGTGGTCACTCGTCTAGCGCGATGCACGACTTGCTCCGCGTTTGTCAGCGCCATCTATCGAGAAATCCAAACTTACATTGCTTCATAAGCGTCCACAGAGCCAGGTCGGCTTTTTTCTCGAACTGCGTGTAGTATCTACCGTCGTTCCACACTAGAGCGTGGTCGCTGGTCAAGCTCAATACAAGACTTGCTTGATTGACAGCGCCCTCTATCAAAAGATTTGTGAACTTACATTGCTTCATAAGTGTGCTCAATAGGTCGGCCTCCTTCTCATACCGTCGGTCCACATAAGAGCGTAGTCGCTGGTCTAGCGCGATGCACGACTTGCTCCGCGCCTGTCAGCGCCATCTATCGAGAAATCCAAACTTACATTGCTTCATAAGCGTCCACAGAGCTAAGTCGGCTTCCTTCTCGAACTGCGTGTAGTATCTGCCATCGGTCCACACAAGAGCATGGTCGTTCGTCACCACAGCCGTGCCCGCCGAGCCTGTGAACCCCGACAGCCATTCGCGCCGGGCATCTACTGGTGCTATGTATTCCGACTGGAAGAATTATTAAATCAAAGTCGAATATTTATTTCATACTAGCGACCCGCCCCGGCTGCGCACGGGTACTATACCTACATAAAAACCTTCCTCTTGAATTACTCTACATATTTAAAAAAATCTCATCAAAATCCGTTGCGTTAATGATTTAAAAGTACAAAGGGACAGAAAAAGTGACTTTATTTTATACTATGTAGTGATCATGATTCCTAGATATTTATCTAGCAGGAACGAGAAATAGACAAAATTAAACATCGACTTATTGTTATTGCTACGTTTTGAAGTAGTCGATAAATAAAAATAAATAAATAATTCGCCGCAATGTAGAGATAAATTACAAGGAAGCAAATCTAATTCAAAACGCTACTTTATTTATTTTATCTCTAATTAATACCCATCAAAAGAACAAATACTAATAAAAAATACTATAACGCCATAGACAATAATTAATATGGAGTATTATATATTTAAAAATAACGCCTCGATGGATCCTATATTTCTTGGTATCCTGATATTACGTTAGCGACAACTAATACGATGCCAGCGTCATCTAGGGGAGGATCTGATAACTATAATAGTCACGCTATATCCCGCTGGATGGACTTAGTAGTTATATTATGGCCGTTATGCGATTTTTGGTTACAGTGTATATTTTAAGAACCAAAAAACAGTCAAGTGCGATATGACAAGCGCACTGAGAGCTCCATATAAACTATAAAAACATCAGCATCATAAAAACGTAGTAAATGAGCATTCTATAGAGGGCGTCCCAAAGTTATGGGACATAAAGGGGAAGTACCTTAAATATCGTAGATAGTGTATTTCGCTGAAAGAAGACTTAATGTTATTTTTAAAATTTAGTATTAGTGCATTCAAAGTTTTAAAAAAAATTACTTGCTTCACCCGGAAATCGAACCAATAGCCATTTTTTTCGAATTTTGAACCAAACTTATTTGGTAATTCTTTTAATTTTAGATACTATGTTTCTAAAGAAATTTGTTACTTTTTATCCATTCTTTCGAATGACATTATAATATTACGAAATATAATTTTTTCGTTATTTTCAGTATTATTTAATTTTCAAAATTAAATAATACAGTAGATTAGTTAGATTTAATCTATGTACATAAATTGTAGTTTTGAAAATAAATATACATAAAAAATCAAATAAAATAAAGTCTTTTCAGCCAAATATCGTATCTACGATATTTAAGATACTTTCCCTTCATGTCCCATAACTTTGGGACGCCCTGTATAAAGCTCCATCTATAGTGCGATCTGAGTTAATAACGTGTGCGACTTAAAGTATGGCTACATGGTTTTTAAGGGATAATTCGTTATTGCGTGAATCAATTTAACCGTTTCAATGCGGATGACACGCCAGGCGTGTCATGAATATTTTTAACGAATGGCGTATGACACGATAGGCGTGTCATCATATTCTATGGCGCAAGGCACGCTTGGCGTATCATGAAAAAATTGTTCGCCGCCATAGATAAAAAAAATTAAAAATGGAACACGCAGAAACGCTTTGAAGACCACATCAGAGCTATTACCTATAATGCCATGCTCAGACACTGTAACCTAAGAGACTGTACAACAACAGAAGCAAAGAAACTCCTGTTTAATTTATTGCACTCTCTAGATTATAACGAGACAGAAAACGTTTTACATTGTGTATCTTAGTTCCTAATTGTGCTTTCTTTGTTTTAGCTATAAGATTTCTTGCTTTTTTTTGTTTTTTTTCCATTCACCAAAATTTTTATACCAATTTTGTAAACATGATTTCTGTTATGAAATTATATTGGTTTTCCGCAATACAGGCGAAGCCTAGTGCGGAGACATTTGTCACGTCTTGTAAATTAATTTACGAAATAAAGGTATATTATTATATTATAAAACGATATACAAATTAGTATGAAAGTGTGACAGTGTACTCACGTTGTGGGCGTCTGCTGTGGGGACTATATACGCGGCCAGGGCAGTCGGCTGGCTTGCCATGAGCGCTCGCAGCGCTGTAAGGCGCTGCAGCGACATGTTGGCTGTAAAGTTAATCTCCTTTTAGTCTGTCAAAAAGTTTGTACATTTGGATCAAATCTTCGATTTTAATAAAATTGGTAGGCTGGTATCTACAGTCAATGATGCTTAGCTAGATCCACCATATTTCCCAAAATGACCCAGGAAGTTTGTATGGAAGTTTCCTTTTTTGTTACCAGAGTCCTATACATTTTCGGTAACAAAAAAGGAATGTTTCATACAAACTGGATGCATAAACCAGCAGATCGAGCTCTGTGGCGTACCTTGGGGGAGGCCTATGTCCAGCAGTGGACTGCAACGGGCTGATGATGATACAAACGTTTTGGGAAATGGTGGATCTTGACCAGAATCATTGACTCCACGAGCCTACCAATTTTTAGCAAAATCTAAGGCGTGATCCAAATGTATAAACTTATTGAGAAATGCTCTTTAAACTTCGAGTCGCACATTATAGTGTAACATAATCACCAAATTTTTTTTAAACTTTTTGACAGCCACAGCCGGCTATAGGCGACGCCGGAAAGTCTTGCCACGTACGCCAACGACGGCTACAGCCGTCAACGTCGCAGATGGGCATTTCTCCGAGCGTTTCAACCGCTGTCTTCGGTGGCAACATTATTACCGAATTTCCGTGGGTATCTCATACATTTTTTGGATATCTTGGTAATTGTCAACTACGTCTACCAATATATCCAAAAGTTCTTGCATCTCTCACCGGATTCCTGTGATGAGGCTGCCACCGAAGTCACGGCGGTTGAAACGCTCGGAGAAATGCTCAGATACAATAGCGACTTAGGGGGCGTTCAAGTATTACGTAACGCAATTTTGGGGGGAGGGGTGTCGCGTAAAACGTTACGATGCGTTACAGGGGCGGGAGGGGAGTCTTCCTCACAACACGTTACGTAACATTGTTTTTTTTTAAGTAAAAAACTAGGGAATCAAAACTCCCAAATTGGAAACCCTTTTCAGTTACGTGTTTCACGGGGAATCCGACTACCGCAACTATACCAAGGATAAAAACTATACCGTAAAGCCGGGTTACTTTGTCCCAAAAATGATGTGTTTTACTTCTCATTCGATTTAATTGAAATACAACACCTTTATGTTAGAATTAATGAATCAGAAGTAAAGTTAAGAGTGTAATCAAGTAATTTACACACTTTCTCTTTAATAAAATAATACCCAAGAGTTTTTTCTGTTTCGTAAAGTTTGGGCTAAAGTAATATCTTCGGGAGGGTTACTTTGGCCCATGACTTATTTTCGTGTTGTAGCGTAACGCTTATTAATTATGAAAATAAGTAACATGTTTAGACAAATTACGTATAAAATAGCACCACTTCCTCTTACACATTGTTTGTTTTATTGCAGTAAAATTAAGATTTCATCATAATGACAAATGCAAACGAAAATAATTATTATGATATAAATTTACAACTCCATCATAAAAGTCTTTTCACATACTTCTTATTTCGATTAATTCTCACGTTTGTCCTGAATTTCATCGGCATATAACATTTTTATGCTGTGCTTTTTGCAACTTTTAGATACCTAACTTCCATTAAAGATTTTTTTTGTATTAAAACCTATTTAGTTATTTACTTCATGATGTTCCTAATATCTCAAAGTATATTCATAGCCGCTCTCGTGTTATTCGGTTAAGCAGTTTTCGCGTAAAAATGTGATAGACAAAAAGTTCGACAGACGGGCAGAATTATTTAAAATTAACAGTTGTAGTATGTGTCGGGATGCAAAATCCATACCTAAAACGCCTGATAACAATACATCATGTAATTTATGCGATGCTTTGGTTTTATGATAAACTTAATTTTGGGCCAAAGTTACCCCCTAGGGCCAAAGTAACCCGGCTTTACGGTAATATAACTTTTTGCGACTTTGGGGTAAAAAAGGTCATTTGAGTGTTACGTAACGCTTAGAGAGGGGGGGGGGGGTACAGAAGAACGTTACGGTGCGATACAAAGAAGGGAGGGGGGGGGGGGGGTAAAAATGGTCAAAAATTGCGTGTAAGTAATAACGTGTGGCGTCTAGAGCTCGGCATATTGCTCCGCCGTCTGGCGGTCAAACTAAATTAAAATAGGACCAATCGGAAAGCACAACTTTCAAATAAAAAAAAAACATTATAAACCGTTCTCCCAGTCGAAATTTCTGAGGTAACAAATACAAAAAACATACAGTCAAATTGAGAATCTCCTTTTTTTGAAGTCGGTTGAAAAATATCGTGGTCTGACTAGGAAAAAATAGAATTCGTTTTCTACGGAGGGTTGGCCCGTATGGGCGACCGGTCCATCATTATTACAGACGTGCACAGTCCACTGCAGAACATAGGCCTCCTCTTTGGACCTCCACATACCTACACCGGTTGGTAGCGACCGGCCCATACATACGAGTAGGTAAACAATTTTTTTTTTCTATATTGTGGAACTCATATTATTTTATATTATATTAGTACATTACGACACAAGTGCGAAAAACATGAAATTCGAAACGAGTGGCGATGTTTTAAATCGACACGAATTACGAATTTCCTTTTTGCACGTGTCTCGTACGGTCGTTAGTACAGATGGTGCCTTTTTTAGGCTCTAGTGCCTAAAAAAGGCACCATCTATACTAAAATAGTACATTTCCTAACTAGTGCGCGAAAACTTTTTTTCGGCGAGGGTGAAAGTTGGAGCCCGAGTGAAACGAGGGCGACAATCACCCGAGTTAAAAAAAAAAGTTTTTGCACGTATAAGGGATGATTTTTTTCCCCTCACTAGCTCGTAAAGTGCTCGTTTATCCTTTAATACGAACGTGTAAAAACGCATATTATTCACTTGTGTGGCAAAGTAATGACCTTGGTTTTGGAATAACAAAACGTAAAATGCTCATGGAAATTGTTCCATATTAATGATAATTAAATAATTTGTTTGAGAATTTAGTGTAAAATACAAACCTTTATATAATATGATGATTTTAACATATCAATCCTAAAATTCCATAAGTAACAATTGTTTTAGTGAATGATGATAAGATGACTAGATGCAATCACAAAACGCAGAAAATGTCAACGTCAACATTGTCAATGAATATTATAGGTTATAATCTTTATTTACCGACTCGAACACGCATAAAAATAGTAAACTAAACAACTTTCAGGGTGTTCTGTTATAATTTTGTAAAAATAATGAATGAGAATGATTTAATAATGCTTTGGCGTTGGTGTGCAACTACAGGAATGTGTTAAAATCGTGCTGCGTTTACTTTTTCGTGGTAAGTTTACTGCGACAAAATCTTGCATTAAATACATGATGCATTTGGAAAATTATTATCACTAACCCGATGATGATTGTAATGTGAACAAATAATTACCTTTTTTGAGTTTCCTCGCTATAGTGAGGGGAAAAGTTTTGTGTTACACACGGGTGCAAATGTATTTTACTTCTCGTATGTTAAAACATCTTCATACTCGCGGGTAAAATACAACTTTGCACCCTTGTATAACAAATAACTATTTCATAGCAAGTGTGTTAAAAAGAGAAATTAGCGCGCGCGAAGCGTGCGCAAAGTTCGTTTTTGCGCACTAGATAGGAAAAATATTTTTTTAGTACAGATGGTGTACTTTTTAGACTCTAGTGCGAGAAGTGGGTCATTTTACGTCAGGTCCAAAACTTCGGAGGGCCATCTGTACTAAAAAACATCGTACGAGACACGTGCAAAAAAGAAATTCGTAACTCGTGTCGATTTGAAACACTTCCTATCGGTCGTGTTTTAAAACATCGCCACTCGTTTCGAATTGCATGTTTTTCGCACTTGTGTCGTAATGTACTATTTTAATTGTATTTTAAAAATAGTTAACTCTGCTATGTATATAAATTTAAATACTCACTGTCGTTTTGAAAATGGATAATCTGACTTTCGGCGACCCTTTCTGTAATAACTCTGCAACAAGAGACACGAAATAATAAAATACTTCATCATCATCATCATATCAGCCGAAAGACGTCCACTGCTGAACATAGGCCTCCCCCAAAGATTGCCACAATGACGGATCCTGTGCCACCAGCGGACTCCTGCGACCTTCACGCTGCGCCTTCCGGTACTGGCTTCGAATCCCACTTCATCTTATATTTACAACAAATCGTTCGTTTAGGTATAAAACATAAAATCCTTACAAGTGTTAAACACTACCAGCAGATACGAACTGAGACAATTCCGAATCGTATAAAAATACTAAAAATAGCGTGATTACCATTTCATGAGTGCATTTGCAATGCACCGGAGGTGAAAAGAAAACAACAGTATAAACTTTTCTCGTGTCTTTTCCTCCTATTTTAAAGTTACGGCTGAAATAGAAAGGAATCCCTAGGTAAATGTTTCTAGTCTCCATTGTTAAGCACTGAGCCCAACAGTGGTAACGGTGAGGCCAGTCTCTCACGAGGCGACTCTCAAGCTATTTCCGTTTCATACCCGTATCCTACGCGTCGGTTGTGAGTAGCCGCCATATTGATTCACGACCTTGCACGCGACCAGACGCGTCGACGACGCGTTTGATATAAGTCGCTCGCTACTGTCGTGCTGGTCGAGTGGTCGCACGCTACTCGAGTCGCATACGCGTTGCAGACGAAATGGCGGCGGCGGAACTTATTAATGTTCATTTCGTACAGGAGGTGGAAAAATATGCATGTTTGTACAATTATAAGCTGCCAGAGTATGTCAGGAAAGAGTATGTAACAAAAAAGGCGTGGATTGAGACTGGAATAAAAAACCTAAAATGATTAAAAGGTATACGGATGCACCCAGAATCGTTTTCTATATATTCGGTTGTTTTTGTAATAAATATATAGCAAAATATTGTCTTCATCACTCGAGTTACTAAACATTGTCACACGTGTTCCGCAACTGATGGAAAATAGTCTCATTAGCGTAGCACCGTGTGCGCTAACGAGTAGCATACCGGTAGGCGACCATGGTTTGCGTCTCAGTCGTGTAGCATTTGAATAGCCTCGTGAGAGACGGGCCTGATAGTTTTGTGGACACGGTGTGTTTGGTGTGCTTGTCGTCTGGCGTGTTCGGTGAAACAAGCCTGCAGTCGGACATGACATCAGTTCCGGCGTAAGACTGCCCTCAACTGGTTTTATCTCAACGGACTCAGAGGGCAGCACGGTCGTCAGTACGCAAAACGCTCGCGAGTCGCGAGGCATGATGTATGCGGGATCAGTGCTTGATAATGGAGACCTAGGCTCTCTGAAATATGTCGCGCGTCGTGACACGTAAGTTCAACCGTTCAATTATAATTATTTATAGTGCATCTTATACAAGGTTTGTTTATATCGTCCGCTACCTCTATTGGCGGTAAATGTATAAATAACAAACTTCGATACCTACGTACTCTAATTTATATTAGATTTTACGGAGTACGGAGTATGTATGTACCTATGTAATGGGTCAAAATTCTATTCGTTGTCTTATTTTGTGTCCCTTAAAACGTGACGGAGTTGTGATTTTTGTATGAGATGATGTTTTGTTTTCAATTTCTCATGTAGGTATGGATTAAAATCTAGCGTGAAAAAGATATACAACTGAACCGGATTTTTTAATATACTGAGTCGAAACAGCAACTAAATCGTGACAGAGTGGTTTGAAACAACACAACGAAAAGAATTGTAACCCTGATACACATACCACACACAGATGTATGTAGATACAATAGGTGATTTTCAATTCAATAAGTACTTATCTCGTTTACCTCCATAAATTTAGAAATAATTGTTCGTGTGTATATTATTACAGTAAAGTCAGTAGTTGGTCCACTACAAATTGGCACGTACCTACACCGATATCTGCAAAAAATATCACGCCACAAAAGGGTCTGGGCAGGTTTCTTTTATTTATTATTACTGATCCTATTGTTGACGTTTAATGACTTTGTCAAGTGGAATCGGGCCTTCGTATTTGAAATGGACTTTATCAAATGAACGGAACCCTAACTAAACTAAGCGAAGCTTGGTAGTATATATGACAGGTAAGTAAGTACCCAAAGGTAAGTCACGATCACATGTTAGAGTGGCAATGGTTGTCATAATTAACTGAACAAGCAAGCGATAATTAATAAATGTATGAGTATGATAGATGCGACCGAAGTCACGTGACTTATCGCTTAAATCGTATAGTAAATAAATAAATAATAAATATCTTGGGACATCTTACACAAATCAACCTAGTCCCACGGTAAGCTCAATTAAGGCTTGTGTTGTGGGTACCAGGCGACGATATATATAAGCCATGACCATTCAAAAAACAAACATTTGTGATAAATAAATACACAAAGACTGCCCTCGCCGGGATTCGAACCCGGAACCTCCAGCTTCGTAGGCAGGGTCACTACCAACTAGGCTACAGAGGCTGACAAATATAGTATACGATTAATGGCATCATGGCTAGGCCCGCTGCTCAGATATTAATGAGCACCCTGGACGCCAGTGGCGTAACTACATCTGGGGCCTGTGGTAAATTATTTTGATGGGGCCCTATCAGTAAAAATCGTCACATTGTACTCAGTTTAATTTTAAATTCACTGCCTCTTGGGACAGGGCCCTCTTGGGTCGGGGGCCCGTGGCATTTTGCCAGCCCTGCCACCCTATTGTTACGCCACTAGTGGACGCTGCGATATATTTAGTGTCGACTGTACTAGGCGATGATTATGAAATAATTGCGTAAATAGAAATTGCGAACAATAATAAACAAACCTTGTTTTCAAAATATCTTTAATTCTGTTCTACCGCATCGAACACTGCTAAATCCATGTGTTTAACGTAACATTTAGGTACGTACCTACATATTTTATTTGTGGAACAACTCATTTGAATTGTATTTCTAGGTAGAAACTCAACTATGTATACAAATTAAACTATTAGATGTCATATACCAAAGAAAAAACTTTAACTTACAATACAAGCAAAACTACACGTTTTAACATCTTCATTAATTGCACACAATCGTTTTACTAGTACATAACACTTCAATCTCTGCGGTCAATTGCATTTATATTGCGTATACGAGTACGTATCTAAGTAGTAATCAAATCAAACATTAGTTGCATGGCAATCTATAAAATCCGAATGTCAATAACTCAACAAGTAGGTATATAGTTTTATCGCGATGTATATTCAATTTCGAATATTATCAAGTCACTTTTAAACTTCAATTCAAGCGGAATCTTTCGATACATACGTCGTATCGGATCCTGTGATATACATACAGTGACATTCAAGTAGGCGTCGAAAAGTGGGACGTGATTGGATTACGAATAGGTACACTAAATGAATGCTACAAAGACTCAAATAGGGTCATTCAACTATTTTTCACTTCACTATCGTGCAGGAAAGTAACTACTATGAAAATCATTTCCTGCACGCGTGCAGAAATGATCACTTTCTGTGCATAAGCGTGCGGCTCCACTGATGCGGAGCGGAGCGGTGCTGTGCAAAATTGACAAATTACATTCTTCAAATTCAAATTCGAAACCCTGTGATGCGGTCTCATTGGCCGAGCTCCCACAGCTCCGCTCTGCTCCGCGTCAGTGGAGCCGCACCCTAAGTTTACCCTTTAAAAGAGCACTTTCTGAGTATATATATAGATATTATTGTAAAGTTACTTCTATTAAAGTACAGGGGAAAATGTCTAAATATACTTTCTTAACAGGTATTTCAAAATAAAAGTCATAGTAGTTCTTAAATCAGTTTTAATTATAAATACACTTCATTTTAGTTCATACAAATACATGCAACAGCAGACTGTTCGTAGTATTAGTTTCATACAATCACGGCACATTGCGTTGGTACACACAGTTATAAACGGGGCCATTTTTTATTTCACAAAAGTTTATATTTGTAATTTTTCATGCTACTTTTGCAGAATCACAAGCTATTTCGATTCTTAAAATTAAAAACATGACATCGGAATATTTCCGTAAATCTTACTTTCTTCAAGTTATCGGAAATGTAAGATAGATGGCGCTTTAAATGGAGTATAAGTCCTTTCGGACGGGATTACACCTGTGAGAACTTACGTATGTTGTAGCACAAAGTACCCAAATATAGAGGGTCTGTTTCATAGAAGGCTCAAATAGTTCGGAATATGTTACAATAGATGTCACTAGGAGCACGATTGACTAGTAATAGATTTAGTTTTATTTGAAATCCAGATATTTACTACCTGTTAGTGCACAGTTTTAATTAATTTAGCATCATACATCGAAAATAGTCAAAACAACCCTTTCTAGAAGAGTAAATTAGTAAATAAAAAAATTAACTATTTTTGGAATAAATTGATTTCAGCGCCATCTATTATTGCACGTACATATTTTTATGCGTTTTTCTCGATACGCGTCAAACAGTACACTACTCGAGTCTTGACAGAAATAATCTATAGATGTCGCTAAACAAAATCTTGCATATATTGATTTTAAATGTTTAAGGAGGTCTAAAAAACCGAAAAACTAATAAATACATACAAAAAAAAGTAAAAAGTCCCTAAATCGCTAATAATAACAAAAAATACATACATTACAAGTCATATGCTAGGATTTGAACCCGTAACATAACAACTGATAACAATAAATAGCTGAGAGCCTACCGCGTAACACGTACGAAGTATTGCCTCTCTTTCGCACTCGTGAATTCCACTATAAGTGTGACAGGGAGGCAACACTTCTTTCGTTGTTCGCGGTAGGGCCTCTGATTAGGGTATATCCGAATTATATAACAGATACATTGCGGCGCGGCGTTGCCGTTTAGTTGTCAGCATTCTCTTTGCTTTACCGTAATCCGAGGGGCCGCGCCGAGTGTGCCACTAAGAGGGATGGATATATAGTGAGCGTTGTTGCCATGCGAGAAAAATTACCCCATCATTTACCCTATTATATGAAATAATATTAAAATGTAATATCAAATATGTTTATTTAAGTGGAGTTTTAGTTTCTTAGTGTACCTTTTTTTATTTAATTTACGAAATAGTATTTTAAACTGTCATAGATACGTGGCGTTTTTCAAGCAAAATATACATCTTTGCCGAATATCAATTAGATTGCATTTTAACGTATACCAACCGACAGTAGAATCCAAAAAAAGAATGTAAGCAAATATGGCTGACATTCCATAGCATCTGACGTGTTTGAAACATATCGTGAAATACGTTCGCAGATATAATTTTAGGTTACCACTATAAATATCAATATTTTTTACTAAAAATGTATGTGAACTCTTTCAAGTTCGGAATAAAACTACGATTGTGTTTTAAAAGTGTTTTATTATGGAATAATGCAAGTTATTAGGATTGTTTACATTTTTTTGGATTCTACTGACGAATGGTGTTAACGGTTTGCGGACAGCTCATATTGACTAGCAAAAATGCATTATATACTTAAAAATAATACTTTTTTTTTACTTTTAGGTATACACTATCTTCTACCATCCCCGACTCTCAATTTCAACTCGTCAATAATGATATATTTAGTAACTTATCGACATTAAATTAAAAAATATATATATATATCATCATCGATTTCATTAGAAGAATGAAAAATTACATGTACCTACTTACCACAAACAACATAGTAAATAAACCCTCGATTACCCAAACTAGTTTGGGCAAACTTATTCGGATAATTTAAATAGGATAAGGTAAAATAAAACGACAACGTATATACAAATAACATTTAATTTACTCATAAATAATTAGAATTCTATGGAAAGAAAAAATCTGCAAGTGCACCATCGGGCCAAACCACCATTTATACATTATAATAATTTTACGAACGTGGGCATTCTGAAATTACCCCAAAATTTTGGGTAATCATACCCTCCTTGCCCTGGCATCCCTCGAACAATAACAAAGTCACTGAATTATTTCCCTTTTCCGAGTTAATTATTGCCCAAATGCTTTCTAATGACTAGTATTTTTATCAGTTTACATTTTAAAATGGTTTGCTAACAGTTTCATTTAGAATTAGACTGAAAAACACTATATTTACCTGCGAAAGGTTATGTCAGCAATTTTTCGCTCGTTTCTACTTTTACAGCCTAGTACTTCGCATCGCACCATATCTAGAAGATAAACACAGATGAAATTGTTCAAAATAAGCCTTGGGATAAGTTGTTTGTGTCCACTTTCACATTGAAAACATTTAATTTCACTCCCACCAGACGTAAGTGACGTATTCAACGCATTTGTCTGGCACATAGATGCTAAGTGCCACACAAAAAATAGTGGCACAGTGATAAGGACGGACGATTATTGTTCCTTTTCACTTCCACTAGTTAAAAGTTTAATAAGACCATCCCTTTCGTTCTTGCTATTATTATTACGTTGTCAAATCCATATTCATCCTACATTCATGCCGTAATCTGACGAGCTGGCAACAAACGAAACGAGAGCCATAGAAAATTGAAGGTAATCTGAGCATTGCATTCTGTTTCTATTCTACACTTCAATACCAAACTCACATAGCGAAATAATAATTTTAAACTCTTACTAATGGCACTCTATCAATATCATTGGCAATAAATAGCTCTACTCTGTCCAACATCCAACAAACTCTGTAAGAAAAAAAGGGCTAATACTAATTTTATCTTATTGTGTCTACATTTTTTGAATTTGCCATTTGTGTCCATTCTAAGATCCAAGATGGCGGGAACTTTTTTTGCAATTTTCATCATTGTACTCGTTTCTGACTAATTCGCATACGACGTGGAATATCATTTTTGGGTCCATTCTAAGATCCAAGATGGCGGGAACTTTTTTTTTGTAATTTTCATCATTATACTCGTTTCCGACTAATTCGCATACGTGGAATAAGATTTTCGGGTCCATTCTAAGATTCAAGATGGCGGAAACTTTTATTTTGCAATTTTCATCATTATACTCGTTTCCGACTAATTCGCATACGTGGAATACGATTTCCGGGTCCATTCTAAAATCCAAGATGGCGGGAACTTTTTTTTGCAATTTTCATCATTATACTCGTTTCCGACTAATTCGCATACGTGGAATACGATTTCCGGGTCCATTCTAAAATCCAAGATGGCGGGAACTTTTTTTTGTAATTTTCATCATTATACTCGTTTCCGACTAATTCGCATACGTGGAATACGATTTTCGGGTCCATTCTAAGATTCAAGATGGCGGGAACTTTTATTTTGCAATTTTCATCATTATACTCGTTTCCGACTAATTCGCATACGTGGAATACGATTTCCGGGAATTCCGGGTCCATTCTAAGATCCAAGATGGCGGGAACTTTTATTTTGCAATTTTCATCATTATACTCGTTTCCGACTAATTCGCATACGTGGAATACGATTTCCGGGTCCATTCTAAAATCCAAGATGGCGGAAACTTTTTTTTTGTAATTTTCATCATTATACTCGTTTCCGACTAATTCGCATACGTGGACTATCATTTTTGGGTCCATTCTAAGATCCAAGATGGCGGGAACTTTTTTTTGTAATTTTCATCATTATACTCGTTTCCGACTAATTCGCATACGTGGAATACGATTTTCGGGTCCATTCTAAGATTCAAGATGGCGGGAACTTTTATTTTGCAATTTTCATCATTATACTCGTTTCCGACTAATTCGCATAGGGCTCATGCATAAATCATGTGAGGTTTTTTGGGCTACTTTTTGACCCCCTCCCTCCCCCATGGTGATGTTTGGTGAGTTTCTCTGCTAGACCCCCCCCCCCCCCCCCCGAGCAGTCTCACGTGTATTTTTCTCATGCAACTTTTCACGTTCGCTAGCCGAAATTCACAATATTTCTTAGTTTGTTCATCGTAGAAAAAATACACGTGAGGTCTCCTTGTACCCCCCCTCCCCCTACCGTGATCTTTCGTGATGTTTTCTTGGACCCCCTCCCCCCCTATAGGACCTCGCGTGATTTATGCACAAGCCCCATACGTGGAATACGATTTCCGGGTCCATTCTAAAATCCAAGATGGCGGGAACTTTTTTTTTCAATTTTCATCATTATACTCGTTTCTGACTAATTCGCATACGTGGAATATCATTTTTGGGTCCATTCTAAAATCCAAGATGGCGGGAACTTTTTTTTTGCAATTTTCATCATTGTACTCGTTTCTGACTAATTCGCATACGTGTAATACGATTTCCGGGTCCATTCTAAGATCCAAGATGGCGGGAACTTTTTTTTGCAATTTTCATCGTTGTACTCGTTTCTGACTAATCCGCATACGTGGAATATCATTTTTGGGTGCATTCTAAAATCCAAGATGGCGGGAACTTTTTTTTTGCAATTTTCATCGTTGTACTCGTTTCTGACTAATTCGCATACGTGGAATACGATTTCCGGGTCCATTCTAAAATCCAAGATGGCGGGAACTTTTTTTTGCAATTTTCATCATTGTACTCGTTTCTGACTAATTCGCATACGTGGAATATCATTTTTGGGTCCATTCTAAGATCCAAGATGGCGGGAACTTTTCTTTTGTAATTTTCATCATTATACTCGTTTCCGACTAATTCGCATACGTGGAATACGATTTCCGGGTCCATTCTAAAATCCAAGATGGCGGGAACTTTTTTTTGCAATTTTCATCATTGTACTCGTTTCTGACTAATTCGCATACGTGGAATATCATTTTTGGGTCCATTCTAAGATCCAAGATGGCGGCAACTTTTCTTTTGTAATTTTCATCATTATACTCGTTTCCGACTAATTCGCATACGTGGAATACGATTCCCGGGTCCATTCTAAAATCCAAGATGGCGGGAACTTTTTTTTGCGATTTTCATCATTGTACTCGTTTCTGACTAATTCGCATAGGGTAAGTTGTGGATCAATGAAACAACTAAATTTCAAACCATTGTATCTCAGGTGTTTTTAAAGTTACGAGTGAGATATTGTGTTCGAAGATAAACAATTTAGTTGGCTATCGAATCGCATTCTTGGTTTCTACTTATTTTCAATAGTATATGTGTTATGAAACTTTAAACAAAAAATGAGATTTGTTTCATTGTGTCCTCGTGCATGTATTCAACGAAACACCTGAATTTTTACATTGAAACAGATGTAATAAATCCAATGAACTATGAAACAGACTTAACTAACATTGGAACTGTGTTATATGTAACATATATATAAGTACACTTGCAATGAATATAAAATAAAGGAAAGTTAATAATAACGGAAGGCTAGAGTAGGTATAGTTTAGTAGGATTCTAATTTGTTAAATGATTAATAAGACCACTGAAAGATATATGAAACCGAAAGAATGTTTCATTGTATACAACCCAAGTTTCATAGTAACTTAACAATGTCATCGATAACTGCATACACACACACATACACACAATGAGAGAATTTAGTTTAATTTAATTTAGTTAATCACATAAGTAAATATTTTAAATTTAAATCTGTATTCATCGACTACTATTCAAATTACCTTAGTAGAATAAATAGTTTATTTGTAATCTTGTACACTAAGTTTAAGCACAGCATAAGTACCTACTGTTAACCTGAAGGAAGAGCGGCGCCACCCAACACAGGCATTTTTTTTGCTTACCGAGTGGCTTCATCGCCTAATATTATTAACAAATTGTGTTGTACTGCAATAAAGATTTTTGATTTTTTTGATTGATTGAGAAACGAGTACAATGATGAAAATTGCAAAAAAAAGTTCCTGCCATCATGGATCTCATAATGGACCCGAAAATTGTATTCAACGTATGCGAATTAGTCAGAAACGAGTATAATTATGAAAATTGCAAAAAAAAGTACCTGCCATCTTAGATCTCAGAATGGACCCGAAAATCGTATTCCACGTATGCGAATTAGTCAGAAAAAAGTATAATGATGAAAATTACAAAAAAAAGTTCCCGCCATCTTGGATCTTAGAATGGACCCGAAAATCGTATTCCACGTACCTATGCGAATTAGTCAGAAACGAGTATAATGATGAAAATTGCAAAAATAAGTTGCTGCCATCTTGGATCTCATAATGGACCCGAAAATTGTATTCAACGTATGCGAATTAGTCAGAAACGAGTATAACCCAACTCTGTCAGGAATAATACTAGGTACACTCTTCACGCTTCAAGTTCGTCTGTATACTCATTTTCACCCTGTATAATTATGTATGTAACACCCTGTATGTATGTATGTATCTATCGGATCTATGATCACTTTGTATAACTATAAAACGAAACGAAAGAGCTCGTGATTCTGAGTAGAAAAAAATGTAAAAAAAGTCCATATATGGAAAATTTTAAAAAACGACAACAAAATAAAAACCCGCCCGTTCGCACCTTGTAAAACACTGTTTTTACAAAATCAAAGATTATGCGCAACAAAAAACAAAAAAATAAAAAAACAAAGTTTGAAAAAAAAAGAAACAAAATAACATTTTCAGCGCGTATTGTTAGGATTAGAACCTGGTACCACTGCTTCACAGCCGAACGCATGAACCACAATACCAACCTCCCTATATGGTATGTACGGCGAAATATGTTATGTGTTGCAAATGATCATGCGTTTCGTTCGTGGCAAGGTAGTGTTTACTGTTTCAGAGCCATCTGTACAATGCCCACGAACAACAAAGATCAACCGTGGCGCCGTCTAGTAATAACAACATTTCTGGTGGATGCATTTTAATGTATGGTGCTGATATATCTACTTAAACTAAATAATCTCTGGTTGTAGGGAAGGAGCTATAGGTACTAAGGAATGAAATCAATATCAGTAGCCGTACTTTGCAAGTATCGGTAACGTTAGGTTTTTCTCGATACCTATAGCAAGCCATCGCGCTCGCTCCAATATCAGTGCGAGCGTGATAGAATGCACTGCGTATCGAGTAAAACCTAACGTATCCTACATTGCTACTGTATCCCATTCTTTATTATAGTTCCATCCCTGCAATTTACATAAAAACAGAGATGTAATTCCGTCGTTGTCAAAACCTGGCCTTTTTTACCGAATTTAGGTTTTATACCCGTGAGTAAGGCTAGTCGGTGTGGAGACGCCTCAAGGCAATTCTACGAACACATGTTTCAGACGCGGCACGTCCACACTAACCAAACTGCCTCGCGCGGAAATTTTGTCGCGAGGCGACTTACGTGAGGAAAGGATCTAAGCATCGCTCTTAACTTTTTCTTGAAAAAACTCGTGATTTAGGGGAAAAAAAGCATAAAAAATTGTAATATTGCTTTACGATTTTGTAGTCTTGAGTTAAGTCTGATCTCATGTCTAAAATGCGAGGCGCTAAAAATAGTGTCAATAATAAAATTCGTTAATTTTTTAACAGTAACAAATCAAGTTGAGAACTTCCTAGGAATATGCCTGACGCACTTGTTATAAATAAATTACTGAGAGCTTAGAAGTATAAATACTAAATATGTAGTAGTGTTGTTTGTGTGTTTTCTCGATTCTTGTGCCGTCATAATTTGACTCATATCTTTGCTATTAGGTTACAATTTCAAAATAAAAAATGGCAACGAACAAAAAACTAAATAGTAACACCAGCTCTCGATAATTCATTTATACTTATACATATACTGTCAAATTCAAACAATTGAAGAAGAAATATACACTCCGCGTCTTTGTAATTGTTACCTTCAGATGGAAGTAATTCTTCAAAGGCGCATGATCTTACGAATATAACTTTTAATTATATTAGGACTTATTAAATTGGCTTTTAAATTATACAATATAAATCCAATAGAATAATTTAAATATGTATCTCTGACGCTGAGTGTATTTTAATACATCAAAATCATTATGTTTTTATTAGAAGTCTATGTTTATGTTTAACCCGTTTCATATTATAAGTTAAAAATAAGCTTCTTGGATAAAGTACAGATTATTAGATTCAACATTTTAACACATTTAAAGAAAACAAAAAAGACATGATACAAAAAGGAACTACATAACAGCAAAAATAAAACCGAACTGTCTTTGTTAAATACACTAACATTTAAAAATAAACCTTAACACAGTCACTAATTATAGATTTTGGCAACAGAATTGTGTAGAAATAGAAAAGATATAAACGCGTGAAAAACGCCAATATACTTATAATATACGTATATTAGCTTTTTTCGTATATACTATATACACTACCCTATTACTGGGTGAATATTCGACGTTTTTTTTCATCATTGTCGTTTCGGCAAGTATTGTTACAAGAGATGACCCTAAGAGTGTTATTTTATTGTAAACGTAATTCAGTAGCAATACCAAGTCCAGCGTAATCAATGTTGTTGGTACTCGTTCTTCAGTTTCGGTAATAATCGCGAAACGACAATGACGAATCTGAGCGGTTAAAACGCTCCTCAGCGAATAACCCTACTATGTGGGTATGTATATCTATTTTTTGCACTTTGCCTGCATTTATATCTTTTATATTGACTACTTTCGAACGAATTTTGAGCTAGGGATACGCAGCTATAAACCAGATTTAAAAATAGGCTTGAAACACATCAGCCACGATTTCATTTGTCTCGCGAGGCAACCTCTTCAGTGTAGACTCACATGAGTATAATCCTATTGTTACTGGAGTCCTGCTCCTTATGTACAACAATATTCTAACCATTAATCTAAATTACATAGTAATGTTGTGGTAAAAGGCTCATTCCGAGGCTAAAAAGACTCAAAGACCATGATTTCTAGCTTCCATAAGCATTATATAAGCCAATATAATCAGTTATAATTTGTCTTTTTTGAAGTGTTAATATCGTTTATGCCTCGAAATAACGTTATGTATGGAAGAAGCGTTTTATTTTACTTACCTACCTAATGTATCATTTTTCAAAAATATCTTGAACACTATTTCGAAAAATATTCCCAATTTGTCCCTACTTGATGAATGGCATTAGCAAATAAAAGGTTTATCGAGGCAAAATAATACTTTATTGTCTCTTTACAATGATTTAGTGATGCGAACGAAAATGTCTGTAAATATGATTTCACGGTTGACTCACGTGTATTTAGTCACTACGCGCGACAAGAATCGCGCCCAGAGGCCTATTTCTCGAAAGCTTGTAACTTGTAATACAAGCGGAAGTCCTTATCTAATTAATAGTGTCAAAAAGAGACTTCCACTTGTATTACAAGTTACAAGCTTTTGAGAAATGGGCTCCAGGTCTCGCGACTCGAGTCGCGAGGCGTGAACGCGGACTCAGTCACTCAGCGACTAAACGGTTTAACCGTTTGATTATATTTATAGTTATTATGTCTTGCGAAAAATTTAAACTCAACTAAAATTTCTGTACCATTTCGGACATATTTTTTACTAACATGGTTTGAGGTCAATATTCTAGCTATAAGTAACTAATAAGTTCTTAATCTTTCCATTGCCAAAACCAATAACAAAATGTAAATTGTTTAATTGGCATCCTCAATATTAAAATTAATCATCAGATCATCACAGTTTGAATGTGTACATATTTTTTAAAGAGTGTCAAGAATTCAATTATAAAAATATTAAGATTTATCAGAAGTTTGAGAACTGCCATGATTATTAAAAAAACATTAAGCATAACTCAACTTTTTAATTAAAAAGTTGAATTATACCTATAAATATTCCAAAAGCTAAAGCAAGCATGGCGCCCGTGACTGACACCATGCATTTAGTCAAGCGAAGTTGAACTTTACATAATTCCGCGTAAATATATACTTGCGAGAGAGTTCAACCAAAATATCAAAGCAAGTTAGTGGCTAGGAATATTGAGTACTTGTCCCTCATTTGGTCATAATAAAGTAAACATGCGAGTACTGAATTCCTATTTTACAATTTTAATCTTATATTACTAACTACAATATGGTGACACTATTTAGCCAGGACCACACGGAATTGCCGCGCGATACAACACAAGTGTAGACGTGAGGAAAATGAACAATAATAATATATCTAGTAGGGTGGTCCTTATTTTAACAATTTTGTAGGTTTTGTAGGATGTTTGAACCAATAAAGGAGCTCTTTGCCCTCCCGTTTGCGATTTTCTATGAGGCATCCTCTTATTTTGTTATTGGATAAATAAACCATATTTAATTTTTTTCAAAATTTAATAACAGAAATTAGGGGTTCCTACCGAAGTTTTAAAAAGAGACTAATAATTTTGCCTTTCTTGAAATTCATATGATCGTAGCAACCACCAATTTTAGTTTAAAAAAAAAACAAATATAGTTTACATATAAATTGGACAGTTTATTTAAAACGATCCAGGCAACAAAAATCTGTCAATTGAATTTAAATCTTATGTCAAAAGGAAAAGTAATTTATTTCTGTGACAAATTTCAGAGTTTGAATCCAACGCTAAACTACGTCCAATTAACAAATTGAAACCTTTAGAACCTTGCACTCGGGAGGGAAAAGAGCTCCTTTGCTTGTTTGAACATCTTGCTACCTATCTTCCTACAAAATTTTACAAATAACGATCACCCCAATATCTACCTGTCTCAGCTGCCTCGCACGGCAAGTTCCTCGTAAGACAACTCATTCAGTGTGGACCTGCCTATTGACATTACAAAGTCGAGCACTATGATTTTTACCTTAGTGCCGGAAAGTATGGCCCGTCAGTCTGGCACAGCCAGTATGTCTGCTAGTCATGTTGCAAAATCATTAATCAGTCATTTTCTTCAACTCTTTGTTGATTTGTCCACTTCATCCATTATACTAGAATTTGAGTTTCTGAAAAATGTAAAATAATATTACAAACACTGAAATAATTGAAATGTAAAATAATTGTACGTACATTCATTTACCTACATCATTGGGCTTCAAATCAATGACCTCCAATCTATGCAGGTATTTGTTTGTGTGTTTAAAAATGAAGACAAAAGTAATGTACCTTCAGACCTCAAAAAAATATTATACCTGCATAGCGTAGGAGTCTGGAGCGCTTAAAAATATTTGTGTCTTTGAACATGCCTCTGATGTTATGGCAGTTTAGGTGTTCAGATATTTTTGAACATTCCGAACGCTAAAATATATCTGATGCTCACTGTACTTTATTTCTTCAACCTTTAAACCAACATATCTGTTTATCTCAAAATAAATACTGGCAACCCTAAACACAAGGCATTAATAAAAATCTGTAATAAAAATTGTAATTTGGAGAACTGTTTATATCAACCATGTGATGATGTAAGCAGAAACTTGTTGGAACAAGTCCAGTATAAGGTTCAGTGAACCTAACATTCAACATGATAAAGGTACAAAAATTATTCAAGTAGTTTTAAGCTTAAAAAATTAGAATGACAGCCAAACTTGTTAAATTAGCCTAGTAATTTTGAATAGGTACTAGTTTTGCACAGGACCTACTTAACCCTTATAATGCACAGGTCTCATAAGCAACCACTCTGTAACACTGTCTTATTTTATTTTTTTCTTACACAGAATTTTTTGTACTACAGGATAGCATTGAGGCTTGAACCCAGGTTTTTTTTTGAGTCTTGCCCTTTAAAGAGGTTATTATTGATGGTTTCTATTCTGCGAAAGAATGCAGATTCCACAATCATGCCCTTTTCCATTAAAAAAATCTTGGGACATCTCACATAAATCAATATAGTCCCATGGTGAGCTCAATTAAGGCTTGTGAATAGGGTACCAAGCGGTATTAGATACACAAATATTACCTCCACGGAACCTCTATCTTCATAGACAGGGTAACTACCAACTAGGCTATGGAAGCTGACAATTATACATTGATAATGTTCATTTGAGGGAACCTCTACCTAGTGTATAAATTATGAAGTAAACTTGACTAAAATACTGAAAAATGATAAGTTCACTTACCTCAGCATTCCATAGGTGCTATTGAATTTGAATTATCACCATAACCACTCAGACTGCCTTGCCCGAACTCCAGGGCGCTGATTTGGGAGTCCGCATTAAATGTCGCCCCGTAAGAGTCATTACTAGGCCCATGAACTGTCTCCATGTTACCGTCACCCGAGTCCGTAGCCGCCGCCGCGTCAGGCTCCGCCCAATTTATCTTAAACCTCGTCACTCTAGGCTCTGATGCCAAGATATTCCTCACTACTTTGTCAAACTGCGGTTTCGCTGGCGGATTCTCTCGTAGTTCCGGTTCCGCTTCTGTATATTCGTTATTTATAAAATATCCAACTCTGACGAACTCTTGCCCTCTGTATGAACACGTTAGGAGTACCACAGTGACGCCTAAAGCGTCGTTTTCTGGTATACGGGTCACGTCCGGCGGCGGAGCTTGGAAAACAAACATGTGTCTGCCTTCGGGTATCGGACCCACGTAAATTGTATCCAAAACTTGATCGTGCTCTTCTGTTTCAGCTGAACCGACGTATATCATCTTCCATTCTAGATCTTCCTTCAGCTCTTCTATGCATTCGAAGGTTAATTCGAATTGAAATGGATTGAGAAAAGGACTCGGGTTGTCGAGAACAACGACATTGGTTATGTGAACCTTGGCCATTATTCTACGTCGGCCAACAAGATTTCTATGTTATTCAAGCTCGAATCGAACCAGGATACTCAAATTGAGAACTTTAACGAGATCACACAGGTTTTTCAACGATAAATACCTCGGAAACCAACGGAAAATTGTGGCAACGGTGAAAAATGACAATAATTTTGGCGGTTCGAAAGGTCACGTGACCAAAATAATTCGCGATAACAGCGCTGTCGGTGGCGTAATGGGACACTAAAATAAAAAAATAAATATTTTGACATCTATGACGACTTAGAAAACAAACGTTTGTTTTCACGTAAAATTTTGGATCAACAGCTTTATTAGGAGGCGGCTATAATTAATTGTAACAAGGACGAACAATAACATTGAAATTACTTACGGTTTACTGAGTTTCTTATTTATTTTGCCAGCTTATCACATTCACTAAATGTCAAATTGATCACAAACAAGAAGATAGCAATGTTGCCAGTAAACACGCAAGTCACACAAGTCTAGTTTATGGTAAATAAAGACTTCCATACACCATCCAGCAACTAGTTTACTGTGGTAAGAATGTGATGAGTGGAAGTTTTATATTTATTGCATTGGCAATAAACCGCTACAAATGTCATTAATAATAAATATGGCGTCCCTGCTTTGTGTACTGCTTGCTGTCAAATATCAGTGCAATATTTAGAAATACTGTAATTATTTTATAGTCTTAGCAAAATATATGTGATTGTTACGGTGAAAGTGCAATATTAAGGGCAAGCGTTGATAATGCAACGTATATCCATACAAAGAGAGGTTGTTTTATTGTAAATACAAAAGGTAAACCTACCGTAACTTCATTTCACTTTTCCGGTGTTTAATTGGTTTTGTTATGCAAACAGCTGTTGTTAAAGCATCAATTTCGCATGCTTATTGCACAAGATCTAATTAATTGCGAACAAAGTAACGTTTTAACTTAAATATTGGTGTACTTTCATGCTACCTTTTACGTCTATAAATCTTTCTTATAAGGATGTCTGTCACATACTTTTGTTATTGAGTCACCGTTTTGATGTCCTCGCGGGGTCTAATTAATTCATACGTTACTTGGAAGTCGCATCAAGTCTCTGAAGTTTTATAAGTCATGTCCATGACACATTTTTACTTAAATTTGATTAATGTTACTGACCACTAATGTATAATTCAATTGAATGTCCATTTTATTTACTAGTCCATTTATGACTGTTTATTTGTGCGGTTATAAAAATACATTATTTATAGCATAGTTAAATTAATGAGAAGGTCCCAATCTCTTCTCCCAACTAGGTCTAGAGAGCCCAAGACAGAACAGACATGGCAGGCTCTGAAATAGGTCTTTACCTAAGAGGTTTCTGGTGTCCATAGAACATGCATTTACTTCAATATACCTTCAAATTAATTATTAGAATTTAGGAAATGCTCTCAGGGAGCATTCCATGGGCTGTCCCATACAAACGCGTGTATATTTCGATAATTTGAGTTTTTTCCGAGTTATTAGTTACTATATATATTTTTGAGCAAGTTTTGACCCCTCTAGTCACAAAAGAGATCTTCAATAAACCCACAATATTGAGAAAAACCATACTCATACAGGACTTCAGTGGACTTTTGTGGTATGCACCTCAGGCATTCAGTACAAGACAGTGTTTTATTACTCAATAGTGAGTGAAGTGGTTCTTTTCTTTTTTGTCAAGAAAATTTGGACGGCCATCAGTACTGAAAATGATTTGTGACACATGCGAAAGAAAATTAATTACTCATATCAATTTTTAAACACTCCCTAATTGTGATTTAATTTATCACCACATGTTTCAAACTTCATTTCTTTCACACTTCTATTTTAATGTACTATTTTAGTAATTAGAATATGATTTATTTAGTCTCCTGGCCGTTGTGGAGATGGGATAGTCCCCTTGTCAAGCACTGGACCTCCCAACATTTTGTAACAAACACTATAAGGACTCACTCTAAGGCCGATTCCGCAGCGATAGCAGCTGACGACACGCGTCAGTCGCTGCCGGCTGCTGTCATTTCAGTCTGAATCGGCCTTAATAAGATAAGATAACACTATATGGATTTTTACAGTATGAAATAAATGATTTTTGTTTTTTATTTTAGTTGACAAATGAATAACAATGATATCCAGCCGAGAAGAGGGCCCGGTGTACTACAGGGAAATACAGAAGAATACTTATCTGAAGCGAATCCCGAACGAGCCTAGCAGCAAACTGAGGCCGTTGGGACATAAGGTAATCTGACACAGTAGCATACTTTGCAATTGGACAATGATAATTGTTTAATAAGACACCTGAATGATAAATTTGGGAGTCTCCTTACCTCAGTTGGCAGTTAGGCTACCTACGAAGAGGCAGAGTCACTGCTAACT
Source organism: Thaumatotibia leucotreta (assembly GCA_025490895.1). Taxonomy (NCBI): domain Eukaryota; kingdom Metazoa; phylum Arthropoda; class Insecta; order Lepidoptera; family Tortricidae; genus Thaumatotibia; species Thaumatotibia leucotreta. Next base: position 58,378 of record JALPQI010001777.1, on the reverse strand, counting down.
GGTCACTGGAGGTTCTGAGTAGAAATTGCCATGCATGGCATTTAATTTAGTGTGGACCTGGCTATATGGTTTCTAATAAATAAATAAAATATTTGGAACATCCTTACTATTAACATAAATAATAGTTGCTCTTGGTGCCATGGACTTGAAAGAGCAATTATTAACCTTTTTACAAAAGTTGTCATTCCGCCACATCAATAAAATGTCAAACCTAATTGTTGTCGGATTATGAACTTTAGGTTTATATTGCTCTGTGGACCAGGACTTATATATTGGTCTTTGGCGTTGAACCTGCGGTGCCAATATATCAGTTGTTGGCGTTCAAAAGGTTAATGTTTCTTAAAACGTAGTCCTAGATTTAAAAGAAACGAAAACTATATGATTTCATCCTTAAAAATATTTGTTTATTTTTTATTTGTTCATGGCTACCCCCTATTTCTCGCCTTCACTGCTAAGTTCATGCTAAAAACTGTCTAAAAACTGTTATATATAATAATAAGCCCTTCCTATTTGGGACCAAACTCGTAGACCTCGGAAAAAATGGGCAGATGACGTAAGAAAGATGGTCGGACATCTATCGATTCTCATCCAGGCAGAACTCAATATAGGCAAGACTGGAGAATGCTGGAGGAGGCCTATGTGTCCACAGGACACACAGACAGAGCCCCACCTACATAACTATCATCATAATCAGTTTATCATAATCAGTATTAGTCAGCCTCCGTAGCCTAGTTGGTAGTGACCCTGCCTACGAAGCTGGAGGTTCCGGGTTCGAATCCCGGCAAGGGCATTATTTGTGTATTTATTTATCACAAATATTTGTTCCTCGGTCATGGCTGTCTATGTATTTAAGTATCTATATGTATCTATCTATGATATATATTGTCGCCTGGTACCCACATCACAAGCCTTAATTGAGCTTACAGTGGGACTAGGTCGATTTGTGTAAAGATGTCCAAAAATATTTATTTATTTATTATAATAGGAAAAATTTACTTTGTCTGTACCAAAGTTATAAATAAATAAATAAAAAATGTGAGACCAATGCATTTTACAGGATTCTATAAAATGTCTCTTAGCTGGCGTGCCGATAAACAAAGGCCTCCATCAAATTCCACTGCGGTCTGCACAATTGTGACCCTTCTCCAGTTACGACCCACAGTTAGTTTTAGCTCATCTTCCCACCTAGAGCGCTGGCATCCTGAGTTTCTAGTTTCTTAATGTTTTGTATAACCTATATTTAATTAGTAGTGGCAGACAGAACAGTGGAAAGGGCTGGAGGCCTTTGCATTAGGCACACTGAAATATTCACGTCATACGATTTTGGCCTAATTTAGACCCCTCATCCCCCATGGTGATATTTTCAGAACCGTCCCCCCCTAGCCAATATGACGTGTAATTTTTGCCAACTACGAGGTACATGTCCGCGAAATTTTAAAACTCAGTTCGAGGTTTGACATCTGGGTAATGTTTCAAAAGTAAAAAAAAAATGAATATTTTTTTGAAACAAAAAAGCGTAGCTCTAAAATATTTTTTTAAAACAAAAAATATTCATTCTTTTTTTACTAGCTTTAATGCTGTTCAGCAGAGAGTAACAAAAAATTACACGTGATATGTCCGATGACCACCTCTCCTATGGACATGGTGATAATTGGTGATTTTTTCTTGACCCCCCCTCCCCCTATACAGTATGACGTGATTAATGGACAAGCCCTCTTGTAATTTTGTTATGATGTAATATTCGGAAATAAAGGCTTATAATTATTATATTTACAATACAATACTCTTTATTGCACACCATAATAACAGTAGAATAACAGATATACAGTGTTACAAGTACAGGGGCCCGTTTCTCGAAAGCTTGTAACTTGTAATACAAGTGGAAGTATCTTATTGACACTATTAATCAGATAAGGACTTCTGCTTGTATTACAAGTTACAAGCTTTCGAGAAATGGGCCCCCGGTATTACAATGGGCGGTCTTACAGCTAAAATTTATTATTTAATTGCAGAAACCGCCTCTAAAACCGATGTGGACACTCTTCTGCGTCCACAATGGCCGTACTCCGTTCCTCGAGCAGTACCCAAGCCCAGAGTCCCCGGCCACAATGACACATAAGCCAGCATGGCGGGCCTGCCTGAAGACTGCTCGGCATGTGACGGCCAGTGTGAAGCCGCACACTGGCGATGAGTATGACTTCCTGGTGGACACCGATCAGGGGCCTGTGAGGATGCTGGCTCCGGACTGGTGAGGAAATTATTTGTCTTATAATACATATAGGTGGCATAGGAGAAATTATTTTCAAAGTTGTCCTCTCACCTTTTCTGTAACATAAGTGTTATTTATATCATTTGTGCTCAGAATTGCCGTGTGGTGACGGCAGTAAAAATACATTTGTCACCACCCCAACTCCTCCTGCGGGTGTTGTAAGGGAATGAAGTGTCACTGACCATTCTACAAGATTGATGATGGGCAGCAGCGTCATCATAGTGGACACATTACTGCGATCGTCAATCCGCTTGCCTAGCGTGGCGATTATGGGCATTTACCTCCTAATGCGTCTATAGTCTATACGCATGGTTAATAGGAGAGGCCTATGTCCAGCAGTGGACTAACATAGGATGATGATGTACTCAGAATCGTGAGCTCTTTTGATTAAAAAGATCTTAAGAAATCTTACACAAATCTAAAATATTACAGTTCAGATTTATTGTAGCATCCTGGGCGTTCAGAAATATCTGAACACGCCTCTATTGTTATGGCAATAAAGGCGTGTATTTTTGAACTAGTAAGTTATACTGCCATATCTGAGGCACAAACATACGTATCCGTACGCAGGGTGGTCCACGACAGTATGAAGAAAAAATCTTACCTCCACATGGCCTCACTTGTTCTATTATATAAAAGTAGTATATATATAGTTCGTGAAATATAAATTGGTAACTTTCTACCTCGAACTTTCGAACTATACCAAATTTGAGGTAATTTGCTGATTATTTACTGGTCGCTCAAAACGGTTAAACTTTCGCTGATCTCATACAAATCAAAAATGTACACTTCACTAAAATTCTAAAATTGAAGCAGCATATGCTTAAATGAGTGGGCCTTTTTGAAAATGTATAGTTAAAGCTATGGAAACTCACACCAGTTTAAAAAAAATAGGGGAGATTTTCATTTCATACATTTATGTACCTACTTACTGTCAAATTGTCGAATTTTGAGCGACCTCTAGATATTGCTCGATTACACTGAAAATTGGTATACATTTCTTTTAGGGGACATATACAATAATAAGACCTGTAAAGCGGGAATACAAAAAAAAATTTTTTTGGACCACCCTTGTACGCACATAGGCACAGACAAAATAAATAAATGTCCGATAGAATTTTTGTGTGCGGTGTCCACCCTATATGGTAATACCGTACTTACCTTCCTATATGCAGAAATGTACTGTACAATTTACGCGTATTTTTTTTTATCAGTCGGTATAGTAACCGGCAAACAACTTGATCCAGAGTTGGCGTGGTGGGGGAAAGTTTGCGCATCGTACATGCAGTTACATGCAAAAAAAAGTTAACATATTCATTCAATTTAAACTTTCCTGAGTCATACAGACAATATTATTATAATCATTGCAAATTATATTCCTTGGACATTGGTTCAAGTTGTTTGCCGGTTACTATAATCTTTCACGTAATTTCGTTGACACCAGGGATTCCATGCAAGACTGGGTCACGACTCTCCGGAACAAACTTCACGAGCTAAAGATCCTGTCAAAAGGGGAGAATGTATACACCGCCCCCTGCGCGCCCCCCGCGCCGCCCGCCCCCCGCGCTGGAACACGCGACCCCACCTCCCCGCTGCCGCCCACGCCGCCCGTCCCACCGGACAGGTATCTTTACTACATACAGTGTGTGTCTACGATACTGGCTTTTATCGAAACCGAGGAAACATGCAATGAAATATTGTTGTTATGTTATAATCTTATAATAGGCTGCGAAGTATGACGTTTCAGGTGCGACTAAAACAAGATGTGGTTAATGGAATTTAATACAAATTTTAAAGGCCATTGCTTAATTCCATTCCATGAAAAAGAATGATGAAAAATCCTTATCCTTCGGCTTTTCATAGAAACATTCGAATTCATATTGCTGTCATAATAGACTTCAGCATATATTATCAACAAAAAACCTAAATAAAAACCAAAATCTGTTGCTCTGAAAAGAGATTACGATTTATTAGTAATCGAACCAATTTACAAATAATGCTAAAAACTTACCTGAAAAGAGAAATAACATTTAAAGCTATTGTTTCATCAGGGTTGCCAACTCAAATTTTCGTTTACCCCTAAAACACAAATTGAAAACCCCCAGATCTGTAATGATTTTTCGGAAAAACCCTTAAAAAAAAACAAAATTTAACTGAAGTTATTAATTTAACTATTAATCCTCCACATTATTAAACTCGCTATGAAATGAAAGGTGCGTTAATAGAGTATGCTACAAGAGGTTTGACGTTTAAAATAACACTTGCTCATTCTCTAATACCAAAAGCGATACAAACTTATCGTGGGTGGATTTTACATACATGGAAAAATCAAAAACTCCCAAATCTACCCCTAAAAAACCTCAAGTATCTTATTTACCCCCTAAATCTAGGGGTAAAACCGCTAAGTTGGCACCCCTGGTCAAAATTAAAACGCAGCCAGCAAATGGCGGCGAATTCAAATTAAATATAGTTAATAAACTTTATTTACATGTATATATCTTCCAGAGTACCCGGCATAGAGCTGACAACCCCCTCCAGAGCTATAGACCCGGAACCGGAACCGGAACCAGAGCCACCAGCACCGCCACAACCGGAAGCCATAGACATCTCCAACTGGGACGAACCAGAGACATTCACATCTCTGCCGAGCACTAGTCAAGATATACCAAAGACAACGAAGATTTGTGGCCAGAATATATGCTTGGATGATTCGGTGTTAAGGTAACTTGATGATTTAGATTTATATTTATTAATTCCATTTTTCATACGTATTTATTTTCAAAACAACAATTCATATACATACAGATTAAATCTACTTAACCTAACCTACATCTAAGATTGGCCCTTGTGGCATTGTACCGAGATTGCTGGCGGCATTTCCAAATACTAAATTACATTATAATATTCTAATACCAATAATATTAAATTACTTATACCTTTTATAATTTAACTTATACTAATTTATATGAATTTATATTATGATCGTCAATATTAAAATGTTAAATGTCATGAAATTATGAAAATTATAATATGTAAATTAATGAAAAAATATATACTAATGAAAAATAACAATACATACATACATTATTAGCTCATAATGATCGTCGACTTATACTAACACGAACACAAAAAATAACAATGAAACGATATTTTTATGAATTGCTGTATGTGTTCAAATTTAGTGTGCGTATAGAATACTTTAAAATAAACTATTTCCGACATAATCGGTCCATTCGTTTGTGAATAAGGAACCGTAAACTGAGCATGGCTCGACATCCTCTTGGCCGGTTTTTTATATATTAGTCACCCTCTATAACCATATCAAAATGACAAGTAGAAAAATATTTCATACCATTTGGTTTTGTATAACGTCACTTTCACATAATAGGGATGATGCCTGTAGTTAAAATAAATTATTTAACATTATGCACGACATAATACACGAAGAAATGATTACGATTAATTATCAAAGTATAGTAGTATAATAGTATTAATTACCAAATTTTTTTTCAGGAGAAACAACACGGACAGTGACGAAGAGTTCTTCGCAGAGATTGACCGGATAAGTGAAGAGGTGGAGAGCACAGGAGTTCAGGAAATTCAGGAGTACAAGCAGACCGTTGTTGTTGAGGCTACTGCAGAGGAGACTCAGAGGTAATTTGACCGAAGCTGCGACCATATATAACATGGACGTCTAACGCCAGCTCAAAAATGCCTCCAAAAACAATTGTTCAATTGTGCCAAGATGGGCAGGACATAGCGCTTTTCTTAACACCGCGCATATTTCGGCGCGACATCTTTGACAAATGTTTATAGAATATAGCCAACCAAAACTTTGATGGACCAATCACAACTATTTTTAAATGGAGGTTTATACGTCGACATTGAAATTCATTACCGTGATGCATTGAAGAGGGAGTGACACTTGTCAACTAAAATTCAGGATCGTTTTTGAAAGGCAATTTAGTATGGCGTCCGGCTTCCATGTTTTATTCGTTCCTGTAGCCTAGTTGGTAGTGACCCTACTTACGAAGCTGAAAGTTCCGGGTTCGAATCCAGGCGTGGGCCATCTTTTTTCAAAGTTGTCTCCTACTTTTTTGTAACATACTTATTTTTTATATGTTTTTCAGAATCGTGAGCTCTTTACATCCTAATAGGAGAAAACTTTGTCCGAAACCTTACACACATTTTTCGAACTTACCATTGCGTTACCGCCATACAAAATACAAAATGTATGGGGAAATGGTGACGGAATGAAAAAAAAACCCGAGGACAACATTTTTTTCTTATCAGGCCTACTACCGCGAAAATCGCAATTTGTAAATTTCGAGGATTTTTCTCTGTCACGCAAACGAAGGCGTCTTTAGAGTGAGAGAGACAAATAAATCCTCGAAATTTACGAATTTCGTTTTTCGCGGTAGGGCCGCAGGATCGAAAAAGCTAGCGATTATTAGTGGAAATTATATTAAAAATTCGAAAACCAAAAAAAATTTGGAAAAACTGAAAAAAAATGGCCCATTTATTTGTGCATCTGTTTCTTGGTTATGGTTGTTTGTAAGTCTTTAAGTATCTATACTGTGTGTATTATATCTATCAATTATTATATCATCGCTTAGTCCCCATAACACAAGATTGAGCTTACGTGGGACTAGACCTGTGTAAGACGGCCCCATAACAAAAAAAATCTTTTTCGAAACTTCTTTATCAATTATCACTATATTTCTATTCCAGTGACTACCAAGGCACAAACATAACTGTAATACAAGTATCAAACAAGGAGCCACCACATACAGCCATTCCCGTACTCGGTCCAGAAACCGATGTCTTCAATTTTGATCTCCAACAACTATCCGTCGAACCAAAAGAAAACTACATCAACATAGTCAACACCGAAACACAAAATGGCTACGGAACAGTTTACAAAGAATCCGACTATGGACACATAAGTCTGACAACAACCGTCAACTTAACTGGAGAGAAAAGCATATATGAGCGGTTATGTCAAGCCTCAACATCTACAGAGCGCTCTCCGTTACCCGTTAGAAGGATAAAAGCTTTAGAGAAAGTTAGGAAATCATCGCTACCAAACATGGAAACTTATGAATATCTCTATCCGGGGAATTCTAGTGCGAACCAAGTGCAAGTTGAAGTGAATAGTGGTCAGAATTGTGTGAATGGTGCAAATACGAACTCTGTTACAGTGAATGTGGAATCTAGTGTTAGAGTGAGGCCGGTTGAGCGGTCGCATAGCAACGCTTGTGAAAGGACTCAGAGCCCGAGGAGAGAAAGAAATGGTGAGTTACAAGTTACAATAGTGGAAGTGTTATACAGGGTGGAAATTCTTTTTGGGTCAGTGATTGCAGCTACCAGATCCAGAGTAGCTACGCGGTCTTAGAAGGCCTCTCCTCGATTTTAAATTAATGAAAATTAGCGTTAACAGATTTTGGAGAAAAATAAAGCGTGAAACAAAAAACTTTCAGTTTTCATACAATTTGTATGGCAATATTAAATCTCGATTTGCGGCTTTTCTACCTGAAAAATTTTTTGTTCGATATAAGCTTTTGATCCAGTACTGAAACAGGATCGATTGGCAACAAAAAAAGTTTGTCAAAAATGACCATTTGCTCGCACCCTGTATGTTTTTTTCTAAAATCTGTAAACGCCAGTTTTCATTAATTTAAAATCGAGGGAAGGTCTTCTAAGACCATTTTCGCTTAGCTACTCTGGATCTGGTAGCTGCCCTCACTGATCGAAACAAAATCCACCCTGTATTCACTGGCGGCCACGTACCGGAAGGTGCAGCGTGGGTAGGCCCCCCACAACTTGGACTGATGACCTGGTGAAGGTCGCAGGAGTCTGCTGGATGCGGGTGGCCCAGGACAGGTCATTGGCAATCTTTGGGGGAGGCCTATGGTCAGCAGTGGGCGTCTTTCGGCTGACATGATGATGATGATGATGGTGATGATGACTCACAGAATAAGCCCCCCCGCGCAAATACAGGTCTTTCATTATTTTATTAGACTGATATAAAAAAAAAAGTATCAAACTAGTACTAGGACGACACAAGTGAGAAAAACATGAAACTCGTGTCGATTTAAAACATTCCCTATCGGTCGTGTTTTAACACATCGCCACTCGTTTCGAATTTCGTTTTTGCACGTGTCTCGTACGACGTTTTTTAGTACAGATGGCCCTTCGAAGTTTCAAACCTGACGTAAAATGACACACTTCTCGCACTAGAGCCTAAAAAAGGCACCATCGGTACTAAAAATGTATTTTCAATTATTTATAGATAAAAACCAAGATGGCAGCCAAGGCAAGCCTATATGGAAGAGGGGGCTCACGGAGCTGTCTTTACTGAGTCGGTTGAGAGGGCTCGGGCAAGGTCGGAGGCAGGACAGCCCTACCCGGCATGAAGATGACAGGTAATGTCATGCTTGTTCTTGTTACAAGTGTATGAGTATAGCTGTCTTTACTGAGTCGGATGAGAGGGCTCGGGCAGGGCCGGAGGCGTCAGCCCTACCCGGCATGAAGATGACAGGTAATGTCATGCTTGTTGTTACAAGTGTATGAGTATAGCTGTCTTTGAGTCGGTTGAGTGGGCTCAGGCAGGGCTGGAGGCAGGACAGCCCTACCCGGCGTGAAGATGACAGGTAATGTCATGCTTGTTCTTGTTACAAGTGTATGAGTATAGCTGTCTTTACTGAGCCGGTTGAGAGGGCTCGGGCCGGGCCGGAGGCAGGACAGCCCTACCCGGCATGAAGATGACAGGTAATGTCATGCTTGTTGTTACAAGTGTATGAGTATAGCTGTCTTTACTGAGTCGGTTGAGAGGGCTCGGGCAAGGCAGGACAGCCCTACCCGGCATGAAGATGACAGGTAATGTCATGCTTGTTCTTGTTACAAGTGTATGAGTATAGCTGTCTTTACTGAGCCGGTTGAGAGGGCTCGGGCAAGGCCGGAGGCAAACAGCCCTACCCGACATGAAGATGACAGGTAATGTCATGCTTGTTCTTACAAGTGTATGAGTATAGCTGTCCTTACTGAGTCGGTTGAGAGGGCTCAGGCAGGAGGCAGGACAGCCCTACCAGGCATGAAGATGACAGGTAATGTCATGCTTGTTCTTGTTACAAGTGTATGAGTATAGCTGTCTTTACTGAGCCGGTTGAGAGGGCTCGGGCAGGGCTGGAGGCAGGACAGCCCTACCCGCCATGAAGATGACAGGTAATGTCATGCTTGTTGTTACAAGTGTATGAGTATAGCTGTCTTTACTGAGCCGGTTGAGAGGGCTCGGGCAGGGCCGGAGGCAAACAGCCCTACCCGCCATGAAGATGACAGGTAATGTCATGCTTGTTGTTACAAGTGTATGAGTATAGCTGTCTTTACTGAGCCGGTTGAGAGGGCTCGGGCAGCGGAGGCAGGACAGCCCTACCCGGCATGAAGATGACAGGTAATGTCATGCTTGTTCTTGTTACAAGTGTATGAGTTCGGGCCTACAATTTTCTCTGCTTTGCCCCAAGGTTGACTGGTAGAGAATGCCTCATGGCATTACGTCCGCCTGTTGTACTTTAAGTTTTACTTTTTGTGCAATAAAGTTTAAATAAATATCCCATTTTTACGAATTTTTGAAATTAATAACGCCCCCTAAATCGGTTTCTTTTACCTCAAATCATACTGAAAATAAATTTCAGTTCATTCCTGTAACTGCAACCCGTGCCGACTTTCATGCCATTTTCGACCATATTTAAAATGGGCCAATAATACAATTTATTCGATCTGAGAAGCTATTAGGTTGACATTATGAAATATATCTGTTTAGGAGTGCGACGGTGGCAGTGAAAGTGGTGCGACGGTCGCGCCCCGAAGGCAGAGTGGACGGCACCAGGCGTCGAAGCAGCTCTCTCAGTAATGGTGAGTACATTTTATATTTATTCTCTCAAACATGCAAAAAAATATTGTTGTTTTGTTTCTTATGCTGCGAAGTATGACGTTTCAGGTGCGACTCGGACAAGTTAATTGAATTTTCTGCCCAACAGCCGGCAAACAGCACATTGCCGCATGCAATACTATGCATATAAAAAAATACTTTGATGTTTTTATTGTAGAATAGAATACATTACCTATACACAACGAAATTCAGGGTGTTCCATGAGCCACTAATATTGTTCACACTGAGTCAGTACTACTGATTCGTTGACAGCGGTCCTACATAACATATACTACTAAAACGAGCACATCATAGTTATTTTGCTATATACTAAAATTTGCTATATAATAAGTAATTTTGATCCTTCAAAAATCATAGTAGCAAGTTTTGTAGCGAATAACTCAGTTTTATAATGACTGTATATCGCTGAATAAAGTTTGTGAAGGATTCGTTGATAGCGGTGCTACATAACACATACTACTAATAAGTCTATATCTAGAAACTATGGTTAAATAAAAAGAACAAAGAGTACATTAACGTTTTAATGAGGAAATCTTGTTTAGTAAGGAATAGTGGTGAGTTTCGCTTGTAGAATCAATAAAACAAAGGAAATGCGACTTTAAATTTAATTAACATGAAGTGTACATTGTAAAGCACATTGGGCCTCACGAGGTTACCGGTATAGAATCACGTCTCGCACCAGCAGTTGACATTAGCGAAGCTGCCGCAATGTCCGCCCCGGAACCCGCGCCGGCGGCACTCGCCGTTGCAGTTCGAAGTGTAGTCTGTAGCGCCCCACACGCAGCTGCCTATCAGCTTGTCCCTTAGCATCTAGCTACTGAAAATGTGGGACCAACACCGAAATAGCAGAATAAACACTTTCCCATTGGAATTGTCAAGATCAAGAGTATGAAAAAGTTTTTTTTTCGTGATTTCAGGGTTGTTCCCATAGTAAAAGTTGCTCATTATGACTTATATATAGTGTGTGCAAGGTTATTAGTGGCTTATAGAAAACTCTCTATATTGTTGTATATACATAACGTCACATTATTCATGAGTGATTGATTAGTTGATAGCGGTGCTACGTAACATATACTACTAATACGAGCATATCATAGTTATTTTGCTATATACTAAAATTTGCTATATAATAAGTAATTTAGATCCTTCAAAAGTTTTGTAGCGAATAACTCAATTTTATAATTACTACATATCGCTGAATAAAGTTTGTGGATGAGTAGTTGATACCGGTGCTACATAATACATACGACTAATAAGACTATATCTAGAAACTATGGTTCAATAAAAAGAACAAAAAATACATTAACGTTTTAATGAGAAAATTTTGACAATGACAATCTAATAAACCATACTATGTTCTTTAAATCTTGATTTGTAGGGAAGGTGAGTTTCGTTTGTAGAATCAATAAAACAAAGGAAATGCGACTAAGAACATTTAAATTTAATTAAAATGAAGTGTACATTGTAAAGCACATTGGGCCTCACGAGGTTACCGGTATAGAATCACGTCTCGCACCAGCAGTTGACATTAGCGAAGCTGCCGCAATGTCCGCCCCGGAACCCGCGCCGGCGGCACTCGCCGTTGCAGTTCGAAGTGTAGTCTGTAGCGCCCCACACGCAGCTACCTGTCAGCTTGTCCCCTAGCATCTAGCTACTGAAAGCGTGGGACCAACCCCGAAATAACAGAATAAACACTTTCCCATTGGAATTGACAAGATCAAGAGAGCGATATGTATGAAAAAGGTTATTTTTCGCGATTTCAGAGTTGTTCCTATAGTAAAAGTTGTTCATTATGACTTAGGTATGTATAGTAAGTGTGGTAGTTTAGGTTATTAGTGACTTATAGAACACTGTATATTGTTGTATATACATAATGTCACATTATTCATGAGTGATTGATTAGTTGATAGCGGTGCTACGTAACATATACTACTAATACCAGCATATCATAGTTATTTTGCTATATACTAAAATTTGCTATATAATAAGTAATTTTGATCCTTCCAAAGTTTTGTAACGAATAACTCAATTTTATAATTACTATATATCGCTGAATAAAGTTTGTGGATGATTAGTTGATACCGGTGCTACATAACACATACTACTAATAAGACTATTTCTAGAAACTATGGTTAAATAAAGAGAACAAAGAATACATTAACGTTTTAATGAAGAAATCTTGAACAAACTAAATGACAATCTAATAAACCATACTATGTTCTTTAAATCTTGATTTGTAGGGAAGGTGAGTTTCGTTTGTAGAATCAATAAAACAAAGGAAATGCGACTAAAAACATAAATTTAATAAAATGAAGTGTACATTGTAAAGCACATTGGGCCTCACGAGGTTACCGGTATAGAATCACGTCTCGCACCAGCAGTTGACATTAGCGAAGCTGCCGCAATGTCCGCCCCGGAACCCGCGCCGGCGGCACTCGCCGTTGCAGTTCGAAGTGTAGTCTGTAGCGCCCCACACGCAGCTGCCTATCAGCTTGTCCCCTAGCATCTAGCTACTGAAAATGTGGGACCAACACCGAAATAATAGAATAAACACTTTCTCATTGAAATTGTCAAGATCAAGAAAGCGATATGTATGAAAAAGTTTTTTTTCGTGATTTAAGGGTTGTTCTCATAGTAAAAGTAGCTCATTATGACTTATATATAGTATGTGCAAGGTTATTAGTGACTTATAGAACACTGTATATTGTTGTATATACATAATGTTACATTATTCATGAGTTTTGATTGATTAGTTGATAGCGGTGCTACCTAATATATATTACTAATACGAGTATATCATAGTAATTTTGCTATATAATAAGTAATATTGTTCATGAAAATCATAGTAGCAATTTTTGTGGTGAATAACTCCATTTTATAATGACTGACAATTTTATATCGCTGAATAAAGTGTGTAGATGATTAGTTGATAGCGGTGCTACATAACACGTACTACTAATAAGAGTAATAAGACTATATCTAGAATTTCCTATGGTCAAATAAATAAAAAAACAAATAATACATTAACGTTTTAATGAAGAAATCTTAGAACATTTAGAATTACGTCTCGCACCAGCAGTTTACATTAGCGAAGCTGCCGCAATGTCCGCCCCGGAACCCGCGCCGGCGGCACTCGCCGTTGCAGTTCGAAGTGTAGTCTGTAGCGCCCCACACGCAGCTGCCTATCAGCTTGTCCCCTAGCATCTAGCTGCTTTTACTAAGACCAACCCCGAAATAGCTATAGTAAAATTACTTTTCCATACAATATGTCGAGGACCGAGGTCACGAAAGCGATATGTATGAAAAAGTCTTTTTAGGTATTCGTGGTTGATTTCATAATAAAACTCACTCATTATGACATATATACAGTGTGTGCATGGTTATTAGTGGCTTATAGAACACTCTGTATATTGTTGTATATATTATATAGATAATGTGTGATTGATTAGTTGATAGCGGTGCTACATAACATATACTACTAATATACATGATAATGTAACTAAAAAAGGAAAAATTTGGTTCAATAAAATTAAGAACTGAGATTAAATGACAATCTAATAAACCATACTATGTTCATTAAATCTTGATTTGTAGGGAATAATGGTAAGTTTCGCTTGTAGAATCAAAAAAACAAAGGAAATGCGACTTTAAATTTAATTAAAATGAAGTGTACATTGTAAAGCACATTGGGCCTCACGAGGTTACCGGCATAGAATCACGTCTCGCACCAGCAGTTGACATTAGCGAAGCTGCCGCAATGTCCATGTCAATTTTATCGATAAATTACCAAACAATTTTTTTTTGTGCCAACGACCGGTACCCAAACACCCTGTATAGATAATGTGTGATTGATTCGTTGATAGCGGTGCTACATAACAGATACTACTTATACTAATATACATGATAATGTAACTAAAAAAGGAAAAATTTGGTTCAATAAAACGAAGAACTTCAATAAAATGACAATTTATTTTACAATTTATTTATATACAATACTATTTTCGTTAAATCTTGTTTAGTAAGGAATAGTGGTGAGTTTCGCTTGTAGAATCAATAAAACAAAAGAAATGCGACTTTAAATTTAATTCAAATGAAGTATACATTGTAAAGCACATTGGGCCTCACGAGGTTACCGGTATAGAATCACGTCTCGCACCAGCAGTTGACATTAGCGAAGCTGCCGCAATGTCCGCCCCGGAACCCGCGCCGGCGGCACTCGCCGTTGCAGTTCGAAGTGTAGTCTGTAGCGCCCCACACGCAGCTGCCTATCAGCTTGTCCCCTAGCATCTAGCTACTGAAAATGTGAGGCCAACACCGAAATAGCAGAATAAACGCTTTTTTATTGAAATTGTCAAGATAAAGAAAGCGATATGTATGAAAAAGTTTTTTTTCGCGATTTCAGGGTTGTTCCTATAGGAAAAGTTGCTCATTATGACTTATATATAGTGTGTGCAAGGTTATTAGTGGCTTATAGAACACTCTGTATATTGTTGTATTTATTATATAGATAATGTGTGAATGATTAGTTGATAGCGGGGCTACATAACATATACTACTAATATATATGATAATGTAACTATAAAAGGTAAATTCGGTTAAATAAAATGAAGAACTCAAATAAAAATACAATTTAATATACAATACTATTTTCGTTAAATCTTGTTTAGTAAGGAATAGTGGTGAGTTTCGCTTGTAGAATCAATAAAACAAAGGAAATGCGACTAAGAACATTGAAATTGAATTAAAATGAACTGTACATTGTAAAGCACATTGGGCCTCACGAGGTTACCGGTATAATCACGTCTCGCACCAGCAGTTGACATTAGCGAAGCTGCCGCAATGTCCGCCCCGGAACCCGCGCCGGCGGCACTCGCCGTTGCAGTTCGAAGTGTAGTCTGTAGCGCCCCACACGCAGCTACCAATCAGGTTGTCACCTAGCATCTAGCTACTGAAAATGTGGGACCAACACTGAAATAGCGGAATAAACACTTTCCCATTGGAATTGTCAAGATCAAGAGAGCGATATGTATGACAAAGTTTTTTTTTGTCATTTCAGGGTTGTTCCTATAGTAAAAGTTGCTTATTATGACTTATATATAGTATGTGCATGGTTATTAGTGGCTTATAGAAAACTCTGTATATTGTTGTATATACATAATGTCACATTATTCATGAGTGATTGATTAGTTGATAGCGGTGCTACGTAACATATGCTACTAATACCAGCATATCATATTTATTTTGCTGTATACTAAAATTTGCTATATAATAAGTAATTTAGATCCTTCAAAAGTTTTGTAGCGAATAACTCAATTTTATAATTACTATATATCGCTGAATAAAGTTTGTGAAGGATTAGTTGATAGCGGTGCTTCATAACACATACTACTTATAAGACTACATCTACAAATTATGGTTAAATAAAAAAGAACAAAGAATACATTAACGTTTTAATGAGGAAATCTTGTTTAGTAAGGAATAGTGGTGAGTTTCGCTTGTAGAATCAATAAAACAAAGGAAATGCGACTTTAAATTTAATTAACATGAAGTGTACATTGTAAAGCACATTGGGCCTCACGAGGTTACCGGTATAGAATCACGTCTCGCACCAGCAGTTGACATTAGCGAAGCTGCCGCAATGTCCGCCCCGGAACCCGCGCCGGCGGCACTCGCCGTTGCAGTTCGAAGTGTAGTCTGTAGCGCCCCACACGCAGCTGCCTATCAGCTTGTCCCCTAGCATCTAGCTGCTTTTACTAAGGCCAACCCCGAAATAGCTATAGTAAAATTACTTTTCCATACAATATGTCTAAGTCGCGAAAGCGATATGTATGAAAAAGTATTTTTTTAGGGATTCGTGGTTGATTTCATTATAAAACTCGTTCATTATGACATATATACAGTGTGTGCATGGTTATTAGTGGCTTATAGAATACTCTGTATATTGTTGTATATATTATATAGATAATGTGTAATTTATTCGTGGATAGCGGTGCTACATAACATATACTACTTATAGTCATATACATGATAATGTAACTAAAAAAGGAAAATTTGGTTCAATAAAACGAAGAACTGAAATAAAATGACAATCTAAATAACCATACTATTTTCTTTAAATCTTGATTTGTAGGGAATAGTGGTGAGTTTCGCTTGTAGAATCAATAAAACAAAGGAAATGCGACTAAGAACATTTAAATTTAATTAATATGAGATATACATTGTAAAGCACATTGGGCCTCACGAGGTTACCGGTATAATCACGTCTCGCACCAGCAGTTGACATTAGCGAAGCTGCCGCAATGTCCGCCCCGGAACCCGCGCCGGCGGCACTCGCCGTTGCAGTTCGAAGTGTAGTCTGTAGCGCCCCACACGCAGCTACCAATCAGCTTATCCGCTTCTACTGGAGCTGATATCACCACCAACATCGCTACGCAGACTAGGACGAAGAATGTACAGGATTTCATGTTGTTCGAGTTCGAAGTATCGAATCGGAATGATGATATAGTCGTTTAGTTGGTTTATATAGGTTTGTGTCGAATACCTTAATTGAATTACATGTTTATACAGGGTGGAAGTCTAATACGGGCGGAGCTCTTAACGTGGGTTAGTTTAGGATATAATTAGTATTCGCGGGGTTCTCGGAGGTGTACAGCAGCGTTCCCGAAACCCCGCACACAGAGCGAGCGGTGGAACACCCCAGGGGCTTAGTCCGTGCGAGTCGGACATAACCACCCGGTTACTTCCGGGCCGGATGGTATCCATAACGGATTCCCCTGGGTTAACAAAAAAAAAGAATGTAGTAAGTATACCATTCGGCAGTTGAAATTAAAAAAAAATGTAAACAAATCTGCAAATTTGCATTATTTCATCACGCATTTTCAGAACACAATCTTGGTTTTATCACCAACTTAAAACCTTGAACCTGTGTTTCGCGATATGTGTCAAAGATGTCAAATGCTGCTAGAAAGCCTGCCATATTTGTTTACCTTTTTTTACTTTCAACTTAAGAATGATATACATACACTTCTACTTAAAATTAGAGCAACAAAATGATCCGTACTAAATAATTCGGCTCGCAATGTAGAGCAACACACTCAAGTTAAACGTTCGTTGACAGCTATTTTCAAAAGCAGATGACATAACTGCCATTTCAGTATTAACAAATGTTCATACACCTACATTGCTACTCTGAAAATGTAATAAAAATCTGTGTGGTATTAATTAAGTGCAACTTAAAGAAAAACCTCGTAATCCATGATTACACTAATTAATCCCGTGCCGTGCCTGGTTCAATTTATTGCCCGTATTATATTTACACACGGTATATCGTTGTATAAAGTGAATGTTGGTTGATAGCGGTGCTATTTAGCATATAATAATTAAGTGTCTTTGATAATGATGTTTTAATGACATTTTATCGTTGTATTGGGCACGTGTTTTCCTTGTCATTATAGGGTAAGCCCTCAAGTCCGGTATTTCCTAATGATATATTCGTTTATTATGATATCAATGTCTGGGATTTGTGTTAAATAGATATTTATGGTTTTGGAAACACTTAAATTAGTTATTTCCTTATTCGACGATATTGCTTGACGATACATTTAGTACTTAACTACAAACATACGTATAGAGACATACCTATTTAAAATAGAAAAATAATGCACACAGAGATAAGTAGAGCATTTTGACGTCTTTGACGTTTTTTACGTTAATACTTACGTTTAGCCGTGTGACGGCAGTAAGAATACATTTGTCACCACCCCAACTCCTGCGGGTGTCGTAAGAGTCGACTAAGAATTTAAGTGTCACTAGTCATTATTTGATAAAAAATTGATGATGAGCACCAGCGTCATCATAGTGGACACCTTACTGCGAATGCCAATCCGCTTGCGCAGCGTGGCGATTATGGGCATTTACGTCCTAATGCGTCTATACGCATAGTTAATAGGAGTTTTAGGTTGGCTTACATTTTTTTATTCTTCTGACGAATGTTACACATATAACATTTATAGTTATTTTCCCCACAGAACAATCTCCCCCATCCCGGTTGCCTCCAGGTCTTCGGCCACTCCGGCAAAGACAAGCGACAGCCCTGAGGGCCGAGCAACGCCGCGGGGCGGCGGTAGCTAGCAGCATACCCGTCGCCCATCCGCCTACGTTTGTAGATTATAATAGGATGGTGTGGTAAGTGAATCCCTCGCTACGCTCGCAGTTCTCTAAGTTGCCCCTCGGGCCGAGCAATTCCGCGGGGCGGCCGTAGCTAGCAGCATACCCGTCGCCCATCCGCCTACGTTTGTAGATTATAATAGGATGGTGTGGTAAGTGAATCCCTCGCTACGCTCGCAGTTCTCTAAGTTGCCCCTCGGGCCGAGCAATTCCGCGGGGCGGCCGTAGCTAGCAGCATACCCGTCGCCCATCCGCCTACGTTTGTAGATTATAATAGGATGGTGTGGTAAGTGAATCCCTCGCTACGCTCGCAGTTCTCTAAGTTGCCCCTCGGGCCGAGCAATTCCGCGGGGCGGCCGTAGCTAGCAGCATACCCGTCGCCCATCCGCCTACGTTTGTAGATTATAATAGGATGGTGTGGTAAGTGAATCCCTCGCTACGCTCTTAGTTCTCTAAGTTACCCTCGAGGGCCGAGCAACTCCGCGGGGCGGCCGTAGCTAGCAGCATACCCGTCGCCCATCCGCCTACGTTTGTAGATTATAATAGGATGGTGTGGTAAGTGAATCCCTCGCTACGCTCGCAGTTCTCTAAGTTGCCCCTCGGGCCGAGCAATTCCGCGAGGTGGCCGTAGCTAGCAGCATACCCGTCGCCCATTCGCCTACGTTTGTAGATTATAATAGGATGGTGTGGTAAGTGAATCCCTCGCTACGCTCGCAGTTCTCTAAGTTGCCCCTCGAGGGCCGAGCAACGCCGCGGGGCGGCGGTAGCTAGCAGCATACCCGTCGCCCATCCGCCTACGTTTGTAGATTATAATAGGATGGTGTGGTAAGTGAATCCCTCGCTACGCAATTAGTTCTCTAAGTTACCCTCGAGGGCCGAGCAACGCCGCGGGGCGGCGGTAGCTAGCAGCATACCCGTCGCCCATCCGCCTACGTTTGTAGATTATAATAGGATGGTGTGGTAAGTGAATCCCTCGCTACGCTCGCAGTTCTCTAAGTTGCCCCTCGGGCCGAGCAATTCCGCGGGGCGGCCGTAGCTAGCAGCATACCTGTCGCCCATCCGCCTACGTTTGTAGATTATAATAGGATGGTGTGGTAAGTGAATCCCTCGCTACGCTCGCAGTTCTCTAAGTTGCCCCTCGGGCCGAGCAATTCCGCGGGGCGGCCGTAGCTAGCAGCATACCTGTCGCCCATCCGCCTACGTTTGTAGATTATAATAGGATGGTGTGGTAAGTGAATCCCTCGCTACGCTCTTAGTTCTCTAAGTTACCCTCGAGGGCCGAGCAACGCCGCGGGGCGGCCGTAGCTAGCAGCAAACCCGTCGCCCATCCGCCTACGTTTGTAGATTATAATAGGATGGTGTGGTAAGTGAATCCCTCGCTACGCTCTTAGTTCTCTAAGTTACCCTCGAGGGCCGAGCAACGCCGCGGGGCGGCCGTAGCTAGCAGCATACCTGTCGCCCATCCGCCTACGTTTGTATTGTAGATTATAATATAATAGGATGTTGTGGTAAGTGAATCCCTCGCTACGTTCCTAGTTCTCTTAGTGACTCCTCTGGGGGGCTAGCATATCTCGCGTAAGACAACAACTCGCAGCTGCACGTCTCTTTTTAATCAATACAATCGAAGAGAGATGCTGCGAGTTGCTGTCAAACACAAGATATGCTAAGGCCGCTGAATAATACCCTATATTCTTTCTGTCGGTGTAGCTCTTCAATAGATTGAGTATAGAGCGCTTGGCCTAGCGGTAAAACGCACGGCTGCTACGCAGTGGTCGTGGGTTCGATCCCCGGCTCGTACAAACAGCAACACAGCTAGGTATACACTTCAGAAATTGGAAATATTGCATGAAAGAGAATCACGCTTACAGTCACGTGTCAGTTACATAGGAATGTTGAGCCACTTGGCAAAGGATGCAATTTGGTCGTGTAATATTATGGGTTCGGTATTTTTCGTTAGTAGGCACGATCGCGACATTTCCGATGGTCCCCGATGATATGTCATCGAATCTTTGTTGCGTCAAAATTTCAGTATTTGAAAACTAGTTGACTTAATAAAAGTTCCCTCGTCTACGAAAATTAAGAATTAGCTATCGGCCATGATTAGACGCTAGATGTCGTTGTTCCTAGTGGAAACTGGATAACGACAGTTCTTCATAGATTTGTTTAAAACCGTTTAGTAATTTAACCATGGTTTCTTCAAATCGGGTGCCATGATTTATCGGACGTTAATAGGCGAGGTATTTTTTCAAGTCAAGATATTTTTACAAATAGCCATGTTATCGGGCAATTTTAAATTATTTTTTTTATTGACAGAGACAAATGCTATTGCTGTCTTTATTATAAATTCATCACATCTCTTAGTTGACGTTAGTTGAATACTTATGTAACCTTTGTGGAAATATGGTAGATAGACGTTTGACAGTCTACCTATAATCCTTTAATCTGTCAGTAGCCATACAAATGTTTAATAGAGACTTCATAGTTTCTGGCTGGAATTCTAACTTTGAAAAAATATCTGACAGTGACAGCCGTTGAAAGGAAAATGAACGAAAATTTTATATAACGTAACTATAGTAACGTCAGCTTCCGGAAAATCGCTTTCAGTCATTGGTTAAACGTTTTTGTTATTACGTAACCATGGTAATGTCACCTTCTGAAGAAACCGCGAGCGATCATTGGTTAACCGTAGCAATGCCTGCGCCATTGGTCAGCAGAGTTCGGCCGAAGTCGTGATACCAGTCTCATAAGATTTCGGAACCCGATTTGTATTATTCGACCAAGTTGCGAACAGTGCGAACAATCAACATTCCCGTGTATTATTTAATTTGAAGTTGACATAATATAAATATATTTATCTCTTTCATTTTCTCTCTGCTCTGTCTTTAATGGCCCGTTAGGAGTGTTGCTGTTTGTACCAATGGGTTTTTCAAAAACTTATGTACGAAATATCATTTGATATTCACAAGTGCTTTACGGTGAAGGAAAACATCGTGAGGAAACCTGCATACACCTGCGAAGAAATTCAAGGGTGTATGTGAAGTCCCCAACAAGTACTGGGCCAGCGTTGGGACTACGCAAAAAAGGCACGTTTGATGTCGAGTTGCGGAAAAAGATGGCCAGAATACAACAACAACAACAAGATTGAGTATAGCATCATGCCTGTACCCTCTCTACTTTTGTAGATTATAATAGGATGGTGTGGTAAGTGAATCCCTCGCTACGCTCGCAGTTTTCTAAGTTGCCCCTCTGAGGGCCGAGCAACGCCGCGGGAGGCTTTAGCTAGCAACATACCTTGCGCCCATAGTTGTAGATTATAATAGGATGGTGTGGTAAGATACCCCATTATTTCAATACATTGCCTTTCCTTGAATAAATAAATGTGAGTTTTTTTGTAAACGTCCCACTTTGTCGCTATGTACAAAGCCCGGAAAGTCCATTGCCAAAACAAAAGACTGTCGCAATTAAAGTAGGATAAGATAAAAAAACATTTTCACACCACCTATTCGAATACGGTCCTTTTCTTCCCTGCTGGGAGGGATCAAAGTGGCACTTTTCTGTTCAAGGACTTTCTATTGCCAGCCTAAAAAATTACAATGAAATATGAAAATAAACAGTACGTTCATAATTGATAAAAATTTGTTCATAATCGATTATTGTCATAAGTATTAAATATGTGATATATCTTTTATTTTTCTCATAGGTGGCGTGAAAAGCAGTGTGTGTCACACGGTATCAAAATTATTTCGTCTTGAGCGTTAACGCCTTAATCCTTCATTATGCTCAGGATTCAATCCCTTGTGACACAATCTACTATTCTCACCCTAGTTTAATTGCGACAGTCTTTTGTTTTGCTATGGATTTTCCGGGTTCTGGCTATGTATGTATAATTGTATATCGAAGCGATATGTGTTTAGCGACGTAGTGGGACGTTTTAGTAAAATGCCTTGCAAATTTTAAACCGATCGACTAAATCCTGAACAATTCATAGTTACTTTAGATAGGCGACAAATACAGGCTCGTTAGCACAAATCAAAATAGAATAGGGATGATGACTGTAGTTAAAATAAATTATTAAATATTATGCACGACATAATACACGAAGAAATTATTACTAAGATGTAGATTGCAGTATTTTTTGTACAGAACTTCTATTTAATAAATTGAAAAGAACTTAAAAGAGTAGGTCATTTGGCAGTACTCAAACGTGACGTCACTTTTGTGTATTTCACATAAAATTCCAAAGTGGTGATTGTTTTGACAGTTCGAAAACAGATGCTGATTTGACTTGCCAGTCATCATGCCTATTTCATACAGTTTGGGTTACTTTGCCCACAGAATTAGATTTGGATAGAAGAAACAAGTTCATTCATTTGTATGGCGGCCGAGCGTGTCAGATTTTGTACTGAAGTTGTTACTTGCCTTGATTTTAAATATGTCTCAGGCCCTTGAGTATTAATATTTTTGGTGTTGTTGCAATTAATATTACTTAAGGAGGCATTATTAATGTTTTTGTTCACTTCAACTTACAAAATTTGACGCCCGAAAGCTGCAAGCTGCGATTAAAGACGGACAACTCAGTAGATTTTACCGAGTTCATTTGACACGCTTAGTAGATACGTTTGCTTGATCTATAGTACGAGCCCCGATGCATATGTTCTCGTCCAGTTAGACAGTTTTTCGAGATTATCCCGTTCATCCGGGGGAAAAGGTTTAGAGACAAAACCTTCACTATTCAATAGTAGTACTAAAGTAGTTTCTTTGAGTATAAAATATTTGGACTTAATAAATCAGAATAAAAAAGTAAACTATTTTACGAGAGGTATTTTTTTAAAATTTTAACACAATTTTTAATTTTGTAAATAATCAATGAATGTAAAGAACGCCATTAATATTAAAGACGACATGGTGCACCTGATGCACTGCGAATTTTGCGTCAAGCTTATAAGCGCGGAATTACGGTGGTGAACGAAAATATAATTTAGACACTGGTTTGTTAAAATCGATTTATTAAACAACAAAAGCGTACTTCAGATTGTTGTGTCTCTTGAAATGTAGTACATTAACCATGACTAACGTTCATACAATTTATCATTAGCATAATGTGATCATTTTTAAAATATTCAAAAATTTTTAAAAATTGTTTCGAACTAGACGAACTCCACTGCATCGGGGCTCGTATATATGACATCTGTGACTTTGCCAGACTACATGTAGTATTGTTACAGGGTAGCGCGATGGGGCGGCGCGGGGGTTTGGTGCGGGGGCCGCGCGGGGGACCGCGTAGCCGCGCTCCGCGGGGTGACGCCGCGAGACGCTCAACACGCCAGGACGCTCTTCAAGGACGCTCGCTGTGGCACGGTGAGGAACGCTACAAAAATTACTAAGGCACTACCCGTGAGCTACTAAGCTATGAACTATGGACTATAAACACGAACAAAAGATACGCACTCCCGTGTAAATAAAAGAGACACGGTGATACTCGCCCAGCTATCAGCTATCACCGCCGGGTGTTTTTATCAATAAAAACACCGTGTATAAGTCATACATTTGTAATTGGTATGAAAATGTGATTGGTAATATAGTTTTAAGTAATTTGTAATTGACATGGAATTTATTTGTTTTAGTAATTGTTATAAAAATGTTTATGGCTTTTTATATATCTGACTAGTATGTAAGCGCATTGGTGTATACTGTCATGCTCATGTACCTATGTTTAAATACGATCCATTCATCCTTAGTTGCCTTATCTAGTAAACAACTTTCTAACCTAAAAGTACACGTTTTGTGTTATAAACTGCTGTTTCCTTGATTACAAATTAAGCAATTTACTAATCACTACCGACGGACTGCACACATACGGACTCAGGTATTTTGGTATAGGTAAATATGGCAGTTTATAACAGAAAACGTGTACTTTTAGGTTAGAAAGTTGTTTACTAGATAAGACAACTAAGGATGAATGGACTTTAAATTAAATTTGCATTAAGCAGTTGAAGTCGTGTTTTTTAAATTATTATTTTGTTTATTGCTGCAGGTGGATATACTGTTTCATCGTGTCCCGCTTGGAAAAATATACGTTGTAAATAAACGGGACCACGAAAGATTAGGTGAGAATAATAATCTTAATACTTTAAGGTATAAGTGAATTAGACCTAATTCCCATTGGTTTAGAGTTGAAAATTAGTTAAAATTTCATTGATTATTTCGAAAAAATCCGGAAAAAACGAGCTGTTTGGAAAGAAACGGGATTCAATTCGGAAATTTACGTAAGATAAGTTACGTAAGTTAGAGATAAGAGAGAAAAGTTATTAGGTTGTGACACAAAATTGAACTTCGTGACACAATTTTTTTTTGTAATCGATTCTTTGGGTACGGCAAGGCTCGTAACCGGTTTTTTTAAAGAACCTCGAAATAGCCCAATATTTAAAATGTTTTATATTCTTTATGTAGTACTCAAAATGTTATGAAATTACCAACGTCGTATTTTTAAATTACTCTATTAACAAAGAATAAAAAAGAACGAAATTCGAACCGTTCTTTTGTCAGCCTCTGTAGCCTAGTTGGTAGTGACCCTGCCTACCAAGCTGGAGGTTCCGGGTTCGAATCCCGGCGAGGGCATTCTTTGTGTATTTATTTATCACAAATGTTTGTTCCTTGGTCGTGACTGTGTATGTATCTAAGTATCTATACGTATCTATCTATTATATATATCGTCGCCTGGTACCCACATCACAAGCCTTAATTGAGCTTACCGTGGGACTAGGTTGATTTGTGTAAGATGTCCCAAGATATTTATTTATTTATTTTGTATGGAGTAAAAACCGGTATCCGAGCCCTGGGGTACGGAATTCTAAAAAGATTACCCTG
The DNA here is from genome assembly GCA_025490895.1 of Thaumatotibia leucotreta. Taxonomy (NCBI): domain Eukaryota; kingdom Metazoa; phylum Arthropoda; class Insecta; order Lepidoptera; family Tortricidae; genus Thaumatotibia; species Thaumatotibia leucotreta. Next base: position 33,128 of record JALPQI010001777.1, on the reverse strand, counting down.
CCGTGGCTTTCAACTTCTTAACAAAAGTGACGTCACGTTTGAGTACTGCCAAATGACCTACTCTTTTAAGTTCTTTTCAATTTATTAAATAGAAGTTCTGTACAAAAATTACTGCAATCTACATATTAGTAATAATTTCTTCGTGTATTATGTCGTGCATAATGTTAAATAATTTATTTTAATTTTGTAATATTTTGCACAGGTATAAAACTAGACAGCGAATGCAACATAACTAGCGTGGATGCGCTGTCTCCATGCGCGCGCGCCGGTCTGCCGCCGCCGGGCCGCTGGGCGCTCACTGAGGTCAACAACCAGCCGCTGTCTCTACTCAAGGTATCCTGAATTTGTATAGTCTCCTAAGGTCTAGTCATATAAGAGAAACATCCAAAATTTGCCAATGAAATATTCGACATGAAGTTAAGCCGATTTAAGTTTGTCTAAAAATTTTACCAGTCAAAATAAATGCAATTCTGTTCTAATTGAAAACAATTAAAATTTGTTCGATTAACGTCTCCTAGGTCATTTCTAGTGATCGTTATCAACGTGCACTTTCCGTAGCAATGGCTATGGTTGACAGAAAAAGTAACAAATGTGAAAATGCGATTTTGTTCTATTACTCGTACTCTCAGTAAAAATAGTATTCTCCTTAGGATACATACAAACTATATCCTACTTTAATTTATGACACAAAATAGTAGGTACCTTAAATGACATTTTGCGAACTCTTTCATTTTAAGTAAAATGAATATTCAAGTGGATTAAGATCAGTGTTATATAATGGATTTTTCAATTTGACGTGTACGTTTGACGGCCGAATCTTTATAATATATTTTAGTCGTTTACTCGTTCGATCAGTGTAATTTAAATAGATTATTAAAATATGTATAGGTAATTAATTTTATAATTAAAATTACTATAATTTCTGAAATTGTAATAATTGAAAAAATACCTGTGTATTTGATTTTTCTGTCAACCATGCTTTGCCACCAAACCGCACGTTGATAACGATGACTACATTTCTAAAGCCAGAAATTGTATCTACTTAACTATGTATATCAACCCGTTTATTTCATTTGAGACTCACCGTTTTTTATCGGTACATACGGTACATACACCATTTAAACATTAGACACGCATAGCTGTGTCGATAGATTTGGAGAGAAGTTTAAAATTCAAAAAGTTACATAAGTAGGTATTAACTTTTTTCATACTACCTAGTCGGTCTGAAAATTCTGTCATAAAAGTTATGACGTCAACAAAGCTAACAGGTACTATTAAATATATAACTCTACATGGTTTTAAAGCTTTTTTAATAGTGATTGACTTTCAATAAATTTTCAGGAAAATTATTGTTTTGTTTTCGCACAAAGCCTCTTAACATGTGAAAAAAGGTATGAAAAAAGACACGCTAAAAACACGCGACCGATTCTGGCAATTATAGCCCCTATTTATTTTTATTTTGTTTTCTATGGCTTTTTCTTAGTAAATCATGATAGCGTTGTCTATTACCTTTATTTTGATGTACAAGAGTCAACTGGTTTTTAACCTTAAATAGCTATTTTACGTGATTTACCAAATGCCTTTATTTCCTGACACTCAAATTTACGCGTTTGAAGCGAAATTGTAAAATACGAATTATTCCAGATATAACCATCTAAAGTACGAGCTTCTTAGAAATCTACATTCTAGCTTTAAAAGATGTCCTATTATAGAGGTTACATAAAAAACAAAATTTATAATACTTCTACAATATTGGTTTTCTATCAGATTTGTGAAGCATGTTTTCACAAATTGCCCGCGTGCTGACTATGGTCCAGAATCTCAAGTTTAAAAGGAATGGCACAAAATGTGAATATTCATTTCAAAACAATTATAACGCAATTTTATAACCATAAAATAAGCTTTCAAAACATGTTTACGTTTATTGTATTCGTTCTTTTTACAATGTTTTATAAGCCAAAATCTTTATGACAGAACTTAAGGACCGACTAGGTAGCTCTTTACTTCTTATTAAACTAGTTAAATATTTTGTTTGATAGGGATGCGAGGAAGAAATGAACCGCATCGCAGCCCACGGCACCGAAGTATCAGTCCTGATCCAACCTTCGGCTCTCGTCAAGAAAATACGTTCAGCTCTCAAGCCAAACAAGACTTTATTGGGATTGAGATGAGGCCCATAAACGCATACATGTTATTTTTAAGATTAAGGTAATATAGGATCTCGCAGAGATACTCCCAACATAGCCCTCTCCATTGCCCTTTGGGTGACTTTGAGTCTTCTTATGAGACTGATACAGGGTGTTCCACGAGCCACTGAAAACCTTGAACGGGGTGTTTTAGTATGCTATACTGAACAACTTTTAATATGGGGCCAATCACGAAATGTAAAAAAAAAATTGTCTTTTTCATACATTTTGACCGATTGATCACGACATTTTATATGAAAAAGGCAATTTTTTTTTGAGATTTCTGGGTTAGCTCCATAGTAAAAGTTATTCAGTTTAACCTACCAAATCACCCCGTTCAAGGTTTTCAGTGGCTCGTGGAACACCCTGTATAAAAGACCACGTTTCAGTACCGTATGTCATCACTGGCAACACACACTGACCAGGGCTGAGCTACCAGTAAAATTTTTCAAACCGTTTTAACGCAAAGCCTTTTTATTTCGGTTTCGTTATACCGTTATATTTTAACCGGTTTTAAAAGACCGTTATCATAAAACTGTCAAATTAACCGGTTTAGAACGTTAAAATAACTAGCGGGCGCTCTAAAAAATAACAGATTTTTGTCTTGCAGCGCATGTGTCAAGGCAAAATGGCGTTCTTTGGATTATTCCACTTTACGTTAATTAAGACGTAACGGGTAATGGCAGCTGTTGAATAATGTAATATTACTTTCTTAATAACGAAAACTTTTTTTTTAACAAGCATGAAAGCATGAACTGAGTCCCATTGCCATAGTGATAAAAAAAATCGCCTATGCGCTGCCAACCCTGAGGACTTAGATGTATTGCCTCTATCTACGCCAGTAATTACACTGGCTATCTTACCCCCAAACCGAAACACAGCAGTGCAAACACTGCTATTATATTAAAATTAAATGGTTTTTTCACTCATTAACAGAGCCTGGAAAAGAAATAGTAAAACAAAAACAGTCGCAATTAAACTAGGGTGAGAAACATTTTTTTATTTTGCAATGGATTTTCCGGACTCTGATAATTTCATCTTGGGTATTGTAAATGATCATTTACCTACGTAGGCAGGGTTAGTGAATTTTATAATATAAGAAAAATGACGTTCTAAAGGCACGTAAATAATACATTTTTGAGTACACTTTACAAGTATTTAAGTATTTCATAATATTTGACCAAATTTTTCTACTTGTACTACTAAACGTATTTTAAACCGGCTAACTAAAATGTAAGTATTTTAGATAATAGTCTAGCGATAGCCTAAAAAAAATTAAATTGTGAACCAAAATATAAGAATATTAAAATAAATTAAACCAATTTGGGGGTACCTATAAATTTTTTTAAAGTTTTTATATGAAAATTTCTAAATTCTCTTTTTGATTTTGTACAAATTTTAAACACTAACTCCCTTATTAATAAACGTCTCCTAATTTAGCTAGCCGATAAATAACGTTTTCAGTACAGATGGTGCCTTTTTTACGCGCTAGTGCGAGAAGTGGCTCATTTTACATCAGGTCCAAAACTTTGGAGGGCCATCTGTACTAAAAAACGTCGTACGAGACACATGCAAAAAGGAAATTCGTACCTCGTGTCGATTTAAAACACTCCCACGTTTGGAGTTTCATGTTTTTCGCACTTGTGTCGTAATTGTCCTTTTCCATCTTATCAACATTTCTATAAGACTAAAAGGAATCTTTACTTTATCGTTGTCCCAGTGGTTGACTGGTAGAAAATGCCTTATGGCATTAAGTCCGTCATATGTACTCTAGCTTAAGCAATAATGTTTAAATAAATAAATAACGGGACAAAAGAATATTTATCTGCACGCTTAGCACGTGGCTGGTACAGTATGTCGCGGCGAGACAGATTTTCCGTCTTTTACCAACTATATTAATAAAAGAGGGACGGATAGTCTATCTCGCCGCGACATGTTGTCGCATCAATCATGTGCTAAGCCTGCTTGCTAACTAAGGGATTTTTATGGATAAGGGGGTAAAATTTTATGATAGTCGTGATGATAGTATTATGATTAAAAAACTGTTATTAATACTCTTGAAAGCAATTTAGTCAATATTATTTAAGTATTTGGACGTTTTTTTAACAGCAGGGTAGTACATGATTGAACAGACATTATATCGCGGTGACAGACTATCCGTCCTTCTTTTATTAACATAGGTAGTAAAAGACAGGATATCTATCTCGCGGCGACATACTGTCGCACCAATCAATCACGTGCTAAACGTACTGATTAATTTTCTTGTTCTGTGTAACTGTCGATTAAACTTCTCGTATTTTAAAGACAAACGGCTCTAAATCGCGTAAACTTACGTTTAATTATATCCTGACGTTTCGGGCATGACGTCTGCCTGCGACCACGGGTGTAACGTCATGCCTGAAACGTCAGAATATAATTAAACGTAAGTTTACGCGATTAAGACCCGTTTGTCTTTAAAATATGAGTGATAATCGTGAAAGTTTAAATCAATATAATTAAACTACTATCACATTTTGTTATTGAAATAATGTAAGTAACGAGTTTTGGCAACAATTAAAAAAACATACATGTTTAAAGCAGTTCTCTAGAAGTTTGAATAAGATGATTATTTAAATGATGCATGAAATATAAATTAAAATGGTAACAAAATAGGAAAACGATAACTCACGCAATTGGGTCAAAATTCTTTTCGTTGTCTTGTTTCATACCACTCTGCCACGCTTTTAGTTGCTGTTTCGACTCGGTATATAAAAAAAATCCGGTGGGCTTGAAAAAGATTTCACGCTAGATTTTAATCCATACATCAAAAATTAGAAACAAAACATCATCTCATACAAAAATCACAACTGTGTCACGTTTTTTAGGCACACAAAAAAGACAAAATAAAGAATTTTGACCCAATTAGCACCACTAATTTTATATAAACTTTGAGAAATGCTCTAATACACATGTATTCTTTAAGGTTAGTGTTTTTTATTTGCAAACGCAGATCTGATACGGCAGTATTTATATTATAATTTCTGTAGGCATAGGCTTGTTGCTTTTCTTACCAACGATTTATTATTCAAATTATATTGACCATAGTGTTGTCTCACTCAGATTTGTTAATCCGTGACAGATATCTCGAGCACTGCAGGTCATCTAGATTTTTTTTTCTCTCTCTTGATAATGTCAGACGATTAGAAAATGCTTATTAATAAGGTTACTTGAATACAGAATAGTTTGACTTTGATATTTAATTACGCAACTTGTCTATACAGTCGACATTTGTAATTGCACGGTGTTTAAGCAATTTGTCATTGTGATATAGTATATTATATAGCCTACTTATAAGTTTACTATTTTGTACATATTAAATATATTTTTTACGAAGTCAGTCAAATTGTGAGTGTAATGAAGGTATGACATTTTAATATCTATAATAAAATTAGCGTGTTACTCTTAATGTTCAAAAATTTTAATCTCATCAGATTTTTTTTCAGTCTGTTTTCGTTGATATACCATAAATATGTATGGTAACTCTTAACATCTAATTGAATATTTATATCTCATACTTTATTTGTATCCAAAATAAACTAACGATTTTTTTTTAAACGTCACTATTCTCCTCTCGTTGAATAAACCGGTCTGGTGTCTTATTTAACGATATGGTCGGGACTATCTTTTATCCATTCATCGTCACTTTCACACAATAACAAATTTTCACCTTTGAATATGCATCACTATTCTATATAACATATTGACTGACTTCATATTGTAAATAATGTCATGGTGATTGACCAAAATTTTTCTATCAAAATGGCTAACTTTTATGTTTCGCACTGATCTATTTTTTGATGAAGTTTCTGATTTTTTTATACGACCCCGTTTTTAAGTTCAAATATCGTTTTTTTAAGATAATAAATACATTTGACGTCATTTATATACCGATTTACCGATACAACATACGAAACAAAACAGTGGTGTTACTAGTAAAAGTTACTAAAGGATCTGTATCACTGATTTATTTTGTAAGCTGAATGTAGCCAATATGACGTCACATGTACAGTATTACTATTATATTATAAAAAGTATTACTATTATTATAACAAAAAAAAAAAGAAACCGGGATAGTTATGAAAAATCAAAACCATTTGGTTTCAGATTTTCAGTGTTTATTTGTTCAAATAAAAATAAAAGGTCAGTGAACAAATTAAAGGTTGTCAATTGAAGGCTCCTAGATATTTAGGTAGACAAAATCCAAAATTGTAGACTAGATTTGACAGATTGGTATTTATTATTGGAATTAAAGTAGATTTTTTTTTATTTACCCATTTTAGTTGTAAGTGTATGTGATCTATTTCTATATGACGGTTTTATACATATCTTAACTTTGTGATCAGTTTACCGTACCTACTGATAAATATATGTTACTTATATACCTTGTTTTTATTATTATTCCTAAAACTTACTAATAATACAGGGTGGAACAAAAATTCCGTTTAGGGGCCTAATCTCCCTCTTTTTCCGAATCAGAATATTATACTGATGGGCACTTAAACTCACTACCACTCATCCTGTATAACAGATTAGATTTATTCATTTCTTAATAATGGAATATCAGCCATATTTGTTTATTTTTTTATTCTATTGAAATTTGGTATTCCTACTTAACGTTTTTCTGGGTTCTCCTAAAATAAAATACAAAATTCAATAACATAATTTAATCAGCTACACAGATTGAATACGCTTATACCTAATCCAACATGTGATGTCTTGTGGTTATTAAAAAAAGCAGGAATTTAAAAAAAGCGCAATGGGTTTACAGATACAAAATATAAATTTCGCACGCTTTTTACTGGGTTTGCGACACTATTCAAAATGGCGTCTCTTCGGCGGTTATTCAAGATGGCGGTAGTGCCTCATGTGTAGGAGCACCCAGGCGGGGACGATCTGCCATCCTACCACCATGGTTCCTGCTAGCACGAACAACTCCTGAAATTAGTTAAAATACAAGTTATGGTCAAACTATGTGTAGGCCCCCACACAGGGCCGGATTTAGAGGTTGAGAGGCTTCGGGGCAACAACGGAGTGGAGGCCCCCTGGCCTCCAATTATTTTCCAAATAAAGTAGACAATTTTTTTCAGTCAAGTTTTTCAATAAATGTTTTTTTTGTGAAAACAAGTAGGTATAGATTGTTTAATTATTTAACAAACATATAAATATATAATCGGAAACGAGAATTATCTGAAATTAAATTTTAGAGTTAACGAACGGAATCTTTCGAGCTTTTTTGCCGAAAAATCGTTGATGATTTCGCTGAAATCTAGTTCCCGGAGTAGATCACTTTCAATAGGTACTAAAAAAAAAATGTTTACTAGTGTTTATTGACAAGATGGACTGATGACCTGGGGCCCTGGGGAGCTTGTAACTTGTAATACAAGTGGAAGTCTCTTTTTTACACTATTAATTAGATAAGGACGCTTGTATTACAAGCTTTCGAGAAATAGGCCCCTGGTAAAAGTCGCAGGTGCCCGCCTTTAGGCTGATGTAATGATGATAACTAATACTCTGGCGAGCAAGCTTGGCAGTAGAAAAGGGCGGAAAATTTCAAATTTTCTATGGGCAGTCAACTCTTTGTGCTTATGTTTCTTTTTTATATTTGCCGCCGTTTTCTACTGACTAGCTGGTTGGCCAGAGTTTAGTTTTCTTATGGTCACTTTCGCAACCAGGTGAAATTCCGAACACTACCCCAGAAACCGACAGTACTCGCTAGGAGGGCAAGCGGCGGACGCTCAGGGCTGTCCCAAGCAACTTTCGTATACGTCACAGAGTTACGATTTGCTTTGCTTGAGAGTAAATTTGCAAAAGAGATGCACATTTTATATATTTTACGAGTGTGGAAGAGACACAATTGAAAATCGTAACTGTTTTTGAACAAATCCACCAGCTAAAATAACGTTAGCATAACAATAATAACATCCGAAACACACCACAAACCGTAACGGAATGACTCACATTGCTAATTTCAACGTCTGTTCAAATATGTTTGGAAAAACCCGGGTTGCAAGCAACAAAGAGATAAGGGACGGTAAACAACATCTCCAGGATCCCAGTAATTACATCCTTTTGTCAACGAAATTGCGACTTTATTATACTGGGTTATTTTTTCATCAGTACAAATACTCTAGGGGGTGTATAAATAAGTCATAATGAACAACTTTTACTATGGGGCCGAACCTGAAATCGCGAAAAAAAAAAATCATCTGTTCCATAGAAATTGTCGACTCATGGTCGTCTGAAATGTATATGAAACAGCTGATTTTTTTTTCGCGATTTCAGGTTCGGCCCCATAGTAAAAGTTGTTCATTTTGACTTACTTATACACCCCCTAGAGTATTTGTACCGGTGAAAAAATAACCTTGTATGTGCACGATGGTACTAATATTATATTACAATACTCTTTGTACTAATTACAGTAAATGTTCAAAGCTACTTGTTACATTTTCCATGCAGTTGCATTGCAACGCAGTACGGACCTATTGGCCGTTTCTGAGAACTACCGCATAGATAGTTGAATTTCTTGCATTATTTACCTCGAAATGTTATTTTACAAACCAAATCAGGTGTAGGTATACCTATAGTTACTAAAGATTCATAAACACTATTAGGTTTTACGGTTTACGATTTTTTAAACTCTTATTGATAAGTATATTTTATTTTGTATTCTCAATAGGTGAAATAAATAAAAATGTAACGTGTAGTAATAAACTGTAATAATCGGATCGATATTTACACAAACTCGGCAAAATCATTCAGTACATTTTTTTCTGTTGCTGGCAGCGGCAGCCCTGAGCCTTGCCCGCCTGGCGAGTACTCTGGCGTCGCGTGAAGGTTTATAGCTCTTGCCCTCCTAGCGAGTAAGCCGGCATCTGAGTAGAGTTTACGATTACTCGTCAGGCGGGTAAGCGGTGTCGAAAGTGTAAACTAAACGCCTGACAAAATAAAATATCAACGTTGCTTGAAGTGTGCTGTGTGCTCTTGTTTTTACAGGCGCTCAGAATATCAAGCAACAAAAATACATTTTTATATTTACTTTTTTGCAATTGCTACGTGTTGCTTTGTACTTTGTTACGTGTTGACCAGAACGTGTCTATCTGTCATGTACTACTGCCAGAATTTGTGATCAAAACAGTCTTCTTCCTAGCCTTTGTCCCATCTACTTGGGGTCGGCTCTCCTTATATGTACAGGGATTTAAGTTCGTCTGTTTAACCCTTTGACCGCCACAGTCGGCCATAGACGGAAAATCATGTCTAACGACGCCAATGACAGCACTGGCCAACAGCTACGCCAATGCAGTAGGTTTTAACGCGGGACGCCGTAAACTTCAATTTCGTATCGGACTGGGTCCTGTCAACCTGACCGTCAGAATGGCTGGCCACTGAATTTCAGTTTTTTCGAATTTTAGAGAGGTATCAGGTAGCAAATAGATACTAAATATTGGATATACTCTTTGTATGAAATTATTCCGTGGTCCTGTCAACCTGACGCTCACTATTTTTCGACCCAATTTTAGTTTTTTTTTAAAGTCAGAATTTTTAGCTCTACATAACGGGTAGACGCACATTTTTTTTTATTTTGCCATGAATTATGCCATAATTTTTGATAATTTTGCCATAATTTAAACAAAGGGTTAAGAAAGTAAATAAAACTCACACTTCTAATTGATAAATTACTTTACTTAAACTCTAAACATCTAGGTACTTTATTCTTGGGAGCGGTAGTTCTTGATGTTGACCAACACCCAGGCGGGGACGGCGCACCAGCCGACCACCATAGCGCTGGACAGCACGAGCAGTTCCTGGAAATGAAGTTGGATATAGTCTGTGGCCATTGTTTTATTTTGTTTAGTTTTTATTCAGATTTTGTCTAGAGGGAGACAATGAAAAAATATCATTGGTCAGATTGAAACCTAGGCACCCCCACTATTATGTTGATATTGTTGATAGGTTGATTGGTAGGCGCAACAGGGGACAATTACACCAAAGGTAACCGTTATAATGGCGGGACCAGATCCTGAATTCGATTGATTCATATTGCATATAAACAATGCAATAATAAGATATAAGAATTCAGGACCTGGTTCCGCCATTATAACGTTATAATGGCGGGACCAGACTGATTGAATATAACTTTGAAAAGGAAGAGGTACTCATTTTTTTACAAAAGGTACCATATAGTACTAATTCAGTACTAAATAATGCAATATGAGTATAGGCATGATGGAAGTTGATTAACAGAAAAGCTGTGGAAAAAATTACAGAATAAGGGTCCTACTAATATTATAAGAGGACATAGAGCAGCTGTATTTGTTTGGTCACTCCAATGACACTTTTGATGGAGTAATGGAGACAGATGCTTGTTTGTTTTAGAATTTTAAGGTAGGTCTGCAGGAAAACGTGATTTCAGTTAGGTATTGTTGACATTACATTACATAATTATGATTTCCACCAGCTGGAGATAGATGAACTTGACAATATAGACTCCTTGTTTATATCAAAACCTCAAATTGGCCCAAAATCTTGAAAATTGTGTCTCAGGTATATATCAAAATTTGATACTTTTGCGTATCTGCCACTCTCACCCCAAATATGACTTGGTGCATGTGACAGTTGCTCAATAACAATATATTTGCGCACCTAGGCCCTCGGACATAACAAAACATTTTGAAACAAAAATCTGAATAAAAACTAAAACAAAATAAAAATAGACAAAAAGGGGGAGAAAATACATGCTATGATTAATATATAATCTCACAGGGAGTCAATCATGTAGAATATGGCTGGTTTGCCAATGTGGATTTGGAATTTGTAGTATCATTATTTTGAGGAATCAATCAAGAAAAATACATGCGGTTTAATGCAGGACCAGTGAGGTCCATGGACAGGGCTTGGGACTGAGTTTAATCAAAAAGCCAATTTTTATATCAACCCGTGTACATGTATGTGTAGGCTATTGACTATAAAAATTCGACTTACTATAACGGTATGAGGAAAAATTATTCATTCTTCCTAAATATCTACAATATTTTTTTTGCATATGAAAAAATCAGAAGGGATGTAAAACCTTGCAGGATAGGGGTACAAAACCATCCATCGGGGTATAAAAAAGAAACTTGCCTTATGACTGATTTCAAAATCAAACTTAACCATCTCAGCTTCAATATAAGTCCTTTAACCAATAGTTCTACTGGAATTGTGTTAAATGTTTGTGTGTTTATGATGTGGATTATAAATAATAATCATTGAGAAGTCATAGAAATAAAAACATGAAATACACAGGAAAGAAATGATTATAAACAGCAAAAAAATAACTTAAATAACACTTGTAGGTTCCTCCTTCATCAGTTGTTTGTTAACGGTGTAAATAAATTATCCTCTAACGATAATTCATTAAGTTTGAAAGCATTATATAATTAACACAGATTGCATTACTTAATTTATAGAAACATAACTCTCGGTTTTTATCTATAGAGCTATTATAACCTAAGTTTCCTTATAAAATTACGTAATGTAAAAAACTTCACAATCCTAATTACAATTAAGAAACTATCTCCTTTATTGGTCTGTAATTAAACTTGAATACTAGAAACTGCATTTTACATTGGTTTGTGAAGCTATTTACACGGATAGCCATAAAATTGAAGAAAAATTATGAATCCCACTTACAGCTTTCGTAACCTTTTCCCTGGCGGGGGTGACGACTACGGTCATGTTCCTCTTTTGAACGATGTTCTTGGCGATTTGAGCATTGCTCCTGAGGAGGGTTCTTGCAGCCAGCATTTTGATTTATTATAATATTTTCACTACTCACTTCACAAACTGCAAAGCAAGTGCGCAAGAATTTGAGGAAATATCGACTCAGACAGGGATACCATATGAAAAAAATGCTGGTCGTAACTGCTGGATAGATACTGGATGCTGGACGGCATGCTGGTTACATAAAATGCTGAACTTACGCAGGTAAAGAAATGCCTCGAATAGCGCCGTTGCTGCGCTTGTTTTTTTTTTTAAACACAATTGTCAAAAATCATTTGTTTAGGAGTGCGGCATTGCCGAATATCATCCGATTTATCGTGATTTACTTGGAATTTTAATTAATAAAGAAGCGTGAAAAATGGCTGTAAGTATTCCTGTTACTAAAAATTGTATAATAAATCGATCAAACGTTCTTTAGAATATTTCCTTGTACTAACATGTTAGAAGAAATTTTAGGTTATGTTATAAATGTACTTGTATATTGAATATTTCATTTTAATAACAAAATTAATCAATGAATGTTTTATTCTAGTCTCTAGCAGCAGCGCAAGTGCAAGAAGTGCGCTCTATAACGCGTATTGAACGTATTGGGGCGCACTCGCACATTCGAGGTTTAGGTCTCGATGACTCTTTGGAGCCTCGCGCCGTGTCTCAGGGCATGGTGGGCCAGAAGAACGCCAGGAAGGCCGCTGGCGTCGTGCTACAGATGATTCGAGAAGGTATTGAACTATCAGTTGCTATGGCAACATGTTACACCTTAAACCAATAAAAAAAAATTATTGAGTATTTCTATAGTATGCATTAATTTAAATTTGGTTGTATGATACGGACATTTAAGATTACTCCTAGACATGAAAACTCACTAAACCAAGTGCTATTTATTTTGCATATAAAATATATTGTCGGCTGACAACCAAAACTCACTATAAAAACTGTCACTGCTCTTAGCAGACCCAGCTTCTTCAATGGCTGTATAGTCATAGCATACCACGGTCCTACCAGTAGGACTTATTACAAAAGCCGAAATTTTGCTTTCAAATTTCGCACCAATCTAATCTGACGTATTTAATAAAAAAATATATTTTTTATTAAATACGTCAGATGCCTTTTTGGGCATCAGAAACTGATAATAAATATGCCTCAAGCTGTTGGTGAGAAAAAAAGAGATCTTAATGTTTGGGCCTGGATGAGTGTAAAACAATAGTACTACTGGTAGGACCATGGTTTGCAATGACTAGGAGCCACATTTCATCTTGGGCCTGAGGAGGTTACTGATTTCAGCATTTTCTGTCTGTTATTGCCGACTGCTGAGCATAGGCCTCTCTTAGAGTATGCCACTGATCCCATCAATTTTCCTTTAACCCAGAGGAATGCAATGAATTGCATACCACTACATCACACAAGGCCCCCGGGGATAGAGCTGAATAAGATAGACTTATAGATTTACTAAATGGTTTTCCACATTAGGTAAAATAGCAGGACGCGCTGTGTTGCTGGCTGGTCAGCCTGGCACCGGCAAGACAGCCATTGCCATGGGGCTAGCGCAGGCACTGGGACCCGATACACCCTTCACTAGCATGGCAGGTATGATATATGTATCAAGGTTATAGATTAATCTGCTTAAAACAGTGCATTTCTATGATTAATTGAATGTTTTGAGTTTATTTACTAATTTAATTCTGTTTTTTTAAATTTTGATTAATGTTCTTTAACCCCTGGAGTGCCGAGTGACAGATCTGCCACAAGACATTTGAACTTTAATTAAAATAATTAAAGTCAAAAAATGTCAAGCAAATTTGTGATAGCGGCATAATATATTTGTCTGATCACATGTACCACTGTACTAATTTATTTTATTGAAACTTGGCTGAAAAAACTGCATGGACTTAGTAAGACTTTTTCAATTGTTTGTGCATATTATAGGGAACATACATTTTCTGTACAGTCCGTCAAAAATATCATTATGGTCTGGGTGCCAAAAACATATTTACACAACCCATACATACATTTATCAAGGTCAACGTCCTGTATATATATTTTTGCCGCCTGAAGCGTAATGATGTCTTTGACGTCGACTACCAATATGGCACATTTATTTAGATTAAAATTATTGTTTTTCATTTGAATCAAATATTGTACTTATTGTATTAAGAAAACATTTATTATGACAGTTTGTATTAATGACTTATTTTTCTCTTTCAGGTTCGGAAATCTACTCTCTTGAAATGAGTAAGACAGAAGCCTTGACACAAGCCATTAGGAAATCCATAGGCATCAGAATCAAGTAAGTAATTCTTCAGTTCAGTAGTCTCACGTGTATTTTTCTCATTCAACTTTTAACGTTCGCTCGCCGCAAAATTCACATTATTTGTGTCAAATCACGAGCCTAAGGCACTGGTCTCACCGCGAGCTACTAAGCTATGAACTATCGGCTATAAACACGAACAAAAGATACGCTCTCCCGTGTAAATAAAAGAGATACGGCGATACTCGCCCGGCTATCAGCTATCACCGCCGGCATTCATAGCTTAGTAGCTCGCGGTGAGACCAGTGCCTAAGTACCATGAATTAAAATTTAACCCTCTCATTCGCGAGTACGTATTTAAACTCGATAGTTTTTCTTATATTCTCTTCTTCTTCTCTTCTTTTTTATATTGTGATCTTTCTTCTTCTTGATTATAGGCTAGGCCTATGGCCTATGGCCGGCAGTGAACTGATGACTAATCACATTTACCAGGGAGGAGTCAGAAATCATCGAAGGCGAGGTTGTAGAGGTGGTGGTGGATCGCGCGGCCGGCGGCGCGGCCCGCGTCGGGCGCCTCACGCTCAAGACTACTGACATGGAGACCAACTACGACATGGGGGCTAAGATGATCGACTCCATGCTTAAAGAGAAGGTTAGTCAAGTTTTTTTTGCCGTGTAACATGAGGCTTCCATACCCGAGGCGATCCTGCCTGAAGAGGCATGATGATGGGCCACCTGCTACGACATGACAGATTCTTCATAAACATACTAGAGGTAAAAATTGAGGGCAAGAGAGGAAGAGAAAGACCTAGACTAACTTATTTAAACCAAGTGAAGGAGAAAGTCACTGTCGAGTCGTATAGGGACCTCAAGAAACTGGCAATGGAGAGAGAGGAATGGCGGTTACTCCATCGACAAGAGCAAAGCTCTTAAATTTTGATGATGATGATGATGATGAACATGAGGCTTCATACCCGAGGTGGTAGCGACCCTGCCTATGAAGGTGGGGGTTCTGTTTGGAGGGTACCAGACTATCCAGTGATGCTCATGTTGGTTGGCTTACACTGAAGACTACTGACATGGAGACCAATTACGACATAGGGGCTAAGATGATCAACTCCATGCTTAAAGTTGTCTTGAATTGTGAGCTCTGTTGATACTAATAGAAGAAAATCTTTGCCCCAAAGTTATACACCGTGTTTTTATTGATTTCCGTTAAATTAAAGGAAGCTTATTTAGGTCAAAAATAATCAATTTCTCTAAGGGGTGTATATACTAAGGCTTGTTCACGAAATAAAGTAGCCATTGTTGTAAAATTCTTTTTTTTGTATCAGACCATACCTTAGTATGGATGTTATTACAAAGAAGGGATCTTTGCCTATGTCCTCGGACGCTGTGGTTGATATTTATATCAATTTCTCCATAATTATGGACTTTTATTTAAACTTCTGGATTTAAGTAGTGTTTCTTCATATTTTACCATTTTGGGTCATTTAGTTTCCCAATGGGTCTTAATTACAGTAGCGATACTATAATAAACTGTGAATCTCGTGTCAATTATTATTAATTATTTCAAGACTAACATTGCCGAAATCGTCTCGGAAGTTCGCACTTTTTTGGGCGTGAACTTTTGCATTAAGCATTATCTGAAGTTATTTTTATTTTGACGACTTTTCAGCGAATGTTTTTGGATATTGGATTGTTAAACATAAAACAGAAGAATCAATTTACAGTCCCATGGCTGTCAGGACTACATGGGACTGTTGCGTAACAGTAGAGACTGATTTTACGATGGCTACTTTATTTCGTGAGCAAGCTTTAGTAGCATAATTAGTGGGTGATTTAAGTTTGGAAAATATGAATACTATTAAACTGTTATTTTAAGAGGGACCCAGAATGTAACCATAGCAATAACTGAAATAAGCTGATCGTTATCTTCAACTCAAGTATTTTCTAACGTGTATATTTGAACAGGTTCAAGCTGGAGACGTTATAACCATAGACAAGGCAACCGGAAAGATCAACAAGCTCGGTCGCAGCTTCGCTCGCGCCAGAGATTACGATGCTACAGGTATTTTAAACCATAGACTAACAAACTTATACACCATGTTTTTATTGATTTCCGTTAAATTGGACAGGTTACTTGGGACCAGAGATCGGACAACGGTTTTTTCTCCATACAAAAGAACGGTTCAGATTCCGTTCTTTTTCGTTCTTCGGTAATATATTTTTATTGTTAATGGAGTAATTCAAAAATACGATGTTAATAATTACATAAGATGTTGAAAACTAAATAAAAAGTGTAAAACATTTTAAAATATTTAGCTAATTCGAGGTTTTTCTTAAAAACCGGTTCCGATCCCTGCTTGGGACATTAGTAGAAGTTGCCTGGTATATCGGCTTTTGTTAATTTCGTAAAAATATTTTTTTTTTCGTTTTCATACATAATAATTGTAATGGCAAGTTTGAGAGAACCTTAAGAATAAGATCTCAGTCGACTGACGGCTGAAACGTAACGTAAACGACGGCAAAATAAGTAACATTAGGGCGAAGACACATTTATCAGCATGTGTACGCATTTCTTTTATTAACCGACTTCAAAAAGGAGGAGGTTTACAATTCGTCGAAATCTTTTTTTTTTTATGTATGTTCCCCGATTACTCGAAGACGCGTGGACCGATTTGAAAAATTCTTTTTTTGTTTGAAAGGGTATACCTTCTAGTTGGTCCCATTGTCACCGCATCCAGATCTGATGATGGGATCCTGGAGAAATCGAGGGAACTCTTCAAATGTTGTAGGCACACATGACATTTTTCATTTATTTTCGAAGACTAATGAGGTATTTGCATCTAGTCATGAACATCTTAAGTTGGTGATCTGATGATGGAAGGTACAACTCCTTAGTAATTAGGAGTTGGGGGATAATTCTTTAAATAGAAATTATAACATATTTGGTGTATTTTGGGAGCTATTCGAGTATTTGCCTTTAGGTGGTCATCCTTTCATGTTGGTGAGCTGATGATGGAAGGTACAACTCCTTAGAGATTAGGAGTTGGGGGATAATTCTTAAATATATCATATTACACGTATTTTGGAAGCTATTCGAGTATTTGCCTTTAGGTTGTCATAGTCTCCTGTTGGTGAGCTGATGATGAAAGGTATAACTCCTTAACGATTAGGAGTTAGAGGATAATTCTTTGAATATAACAACTGTCATACATTTTCGAGATCTATTCAAGTGTTTGCTTAGTAGTTATGACATGTTGGTTAGCGGTTAGTGATTCTTTAAATAGGCATGCTAAGGCTGTTACCTATAATCTTTGAAATGATTCATACCTTTACCTGCTGATGATACACTATATAACTCCTTGATGATGGGATAATTCTTTGAATATCGCACAGACGGTTTGTTAATTGTATATTCATATAAGTTAGCCAGTTCAGGTTTTCTGGCGTACTACAGTGCAGTACATTCTAATTACAAGTATTTAGAGCATACTAAATAAAGATTTTATATAAATTACACTACTAAAAAGCAAAAAATAAAATTTTTTAAAATAAAAATAAAACCGCCTTCAAAAATTCGCCCGAACTAAAAAGTTAAAAATAATTTTATTTCCTACTTCTTAGGATTTCCCACCCAAACCTTTAAACCTTTTACCCTATTCATTGAAATCAAATATTATGGCTAGGTATCCTACAGATTTCTTAGAAGTCGGTGCCAAGCCAAATATGTTCACTTCGCGAGTATTATGTATTTGGTAGAGCTTGGTAACTTACTGTCACTCCGGTTATGCTTTCATGAAAATTACTGAGGCAGACCATTCTGTTGATAAAAGCATAATCGGAGTGACAGTAAGTTACAAAGCTCTATCTAATATATACCTATGAACGTATTTGGCTTGGCACCGACTTCTAAGAAATCTGTAGGATACCTAGCCATAATATTTGATTTCAATGAATAGGGTAAAAGGTTTAAAGGTTTGGGTGGGAAATCCTAAGAAGTAGGAAATAAAATTATTTTTAACTTTTTAGTTCGGGCGAATTTTTGAAGGCGGTTTTATTTTTATTTTAATAGAAAATACCAGTTTAGTATGGGACCGCGTCCAGCTTTCCGCACGCGTACGCATGCTTACACGTTTCATTCATACTAAACGGCCAATTTTATTAGACAAAATGCGTACGCATTCTGATATATGTGTCTTCATCCTTAGGCTGTAATAAAGGTTGCAATACACTTGTTCAGTCATTTGTCATTTAACTTATTTTTTAATAACTCATTAACAGTAAGAGTTAAGATATAAGAATATTTTTAACCTAAATAAGCTTTCCTTAAATTTAACGGATATCAATAAAAACACGGTGTATAATATCATTTATTATACAGAATAAAAAAATTCCAATTGTTACTGGTGACCATATTATGAGAGTCAGTAACATCATGGCACCATCGTCATCATCATCATCTTCATATCAGCCGAAAGAAGTACACTGCTGAACATAGGCCTTCCCTAAAGATTGCCACAATGACGGGTCCTGCGTCACCCGCATCCAGCGGACTCTTGCGACCATCACTAAGTTGGGGGCCTACCCACGCTACGTCTTCCGGTACGTGGCCGCCACTCGAGAACCTTTCCGCCCCAACGGCTATCGGTTCTACGTGCATTGTGCCCCATCCACTGCCACTTCAGTTTAGTGATTCAGAGAGCTTTATCGGTTACTTTGGTTCTGCTGCGGATGATCTAATTTTTAATACGATTTCGCATAGAGACTTCCAGCCTAACCCTCTCCAATTGCCCTTTGGGTGAATTTGAGCCTTATAAACTTATAATTTAAAGACAAACGGGTCTTAATCGCGATAAACTTACGTTTAATTATATCCTGGCGTTTCGGGCAGGACGTTACACCCGTGGTCGCAGGCAGACTGGCGAGAAAATGTATCAACACCTTCGAGCAGCGCGGGTTTTTCGAACTACCCGCACTTGATCTCGATTCACTTTGAATTTGAGCCTTCTTATGAGGCCTATTGTAAGCGACCACGTTTCAGTACCGTATGTCATCACTGGCAACATACACTGATCAAAGACTTTCGTCTTGAATGACATTACAATAATCTACGAACAAATAAAACATACTTGCCTTTCTAACTTTACCTTTTTAACTAAATTGCCTTTCAAAAACGGTCCTGAATTTTAGTTGACAAGTGTACCCCCTCTTTAATGCATCACGGTAATGAATTTCAATATCAGCCTATAAAAACTTAAACCGCCATTTAAAAATAGTTGTGATTGGTCCGTCAAAGTTTTGATTGGCTTTATTCTATAAACATTTGTCAAAGATGTTGCGCCGAAATATGCGCGGTGTTAAGAAAAGCGCTATGTTTTGCCCATTTTGGCACAATTGAACAATTGGTTTTGGGGGCATTTTTGAGCTGGCGTTAGACGTCCATGTTATATGTATATGGTCGCAGACAATAATACAAATATGTGTAATCCACAGGTCAGCAAGCTCGCTTCGTCCAATGCCCAGAAGGCGAGCTGCAGAAACGCAAGGAAGTTGTCCACACTGTGACTCTTCATGAGGTGGATGTCATCAACTCCCGCACCCATGGGTTCCTGGCTCTCTTCTCCGGTAAGTCGTGAATTTCATTAACCATTGAAAATGCTCGGTAAGTAGAATGGGCATAATTAATATAATATAAAATGAAATAAGTCTAGTTACTAGGTTGAGTAAGTAGGGATGGATACCATTTGAAAGAGCTCAAATTGGGTTTTTGAATCGTAGCTTACCAACAAAATAGTGCCAAATATTTGTAAAACTTTAAAATCGTCATAAATATTACAAGAAATATAAGCATCTATATCAAAAACTTATTTATTAATAGAAACATAATTATTCAAATGAAAATCTAGTATAATTTAAATGAAAAATCTAATAAATATGGTATAATTTTCTGCTTTGCATTGCTGCAATTGTCAAATAATTGTACTTTCTGTTAAAACTTTAATTTAATTTTGTAACTAGATTTTATTTTCAAAGCGTAGATCTATGAGTTCGTCAGTGCAGTGTACTTTATTACCTGTTTATATTTAAGTCCTGTGTCATATGTACAAGGTTTAATTTCAAAAAATGATATTAAAGTCGTGTATATACGACGAGTGGCCTACGCATCGTACACTAAAAGTCAACCCCGACTCGTTTGTCACGCAACGACCACACGTTGTCCACGCAGCGCCTATGCGTTTGCGACGGTGTGTATCGAGCAACCATTAACATTGCCCACTCATTGACACCGCGTTGTCCACTAGTGACCATTGGGTGGATCAACTAGTGGACTACTCATCGTGAGTGTGAGAAGAGTTGCTGCCGCGTTGGCGTGGAGTTGTTATAGTGTGCGAAGACCTTAATTGACTTCATATCCAGTGTAATGTTATTGTTATTTTCTAACCCCCTTATTCATAAACGTTTGTTCACTTAACAAGCCGCTAATAATTGTTTTCCCCTCACTAGCTCGTAAAGTGCTCGTTTATCTTTTAATATGAACGTGTAAAAACGCATATTATTCACTTGTGTGGCAAAGTAATGACCTTGGTTTTGGAATAACAAA
The DNA here is from genome assembly GCA_025490895.1 of Thaumatotibia leucotreta. NCBI lineage: Eukaryota > Metazoa > Arthropoda > Insecta > Lepidoptera > Tortricidae > Thaumatotibia > Thaumatotibia leucotreta. The sequence continues at coordinate 12,292 of JALPQI010001777.1, read as the reverse complement.
ACGTAAAATGCTTATGGAAATCGTTCCATATTAATGACAATTAAATAATTTGTTTGAGAATTTAGTATAAAATACAAACCTTTATATGATATGATGATTTTAACATATAAATCCTAAAATTCCATAAGTAACAATTGTTTTAGTTGAATGATGATAAGATGACTAGATGCAATCACAAAACGCAGAAAATGTCAACGTCAACATTGTCAAAGAATGTTATAGGTTATAATCTTTATTTACCGACTCGAACACGCATAAAAATAGTAAGCTAAACAACTTTCAGGGTCATCATCATCATCATCATCATTTCAGCCAAAAGACGTCCACTGCTGGACATAGGCCTCCCCCAATGATCGCCAATATGACCGGTTCTGCGCTGCTTGCCTCCAGCGGGTTCCCGCGACCTTGACCAGGTCGTCGGACCATCTTGTGGGAGGTCTGCCCACACTGCGACCCGAAACTGCTGGACTGGCGACCACGTACCGGAAGACTTTCAGGGTGTTCTGTTATAATTTTGTAAAAATAATGAATGAGAATGACTTAATAATGCATTGGCGTTGGTGTGCAACTACAGGAATGTGTTAAAATCGTGCTGCGTTTACTTTTTCGTGCTAAGTTTACTGCGACAAAATCTTGCATTAAATACATGATGCATTTGGAAAATTATTATCACTAACCCGATGATGATTGTAATGTGAACAAATAATTACCTTTTTTGAGTTTCCTCGCTATAGTGAGGGGAAAAGTTTTGTGTTACACACGGGTGCAAATGTATTTTACTTCTCGTATGTTAAAACACTCGCTGCACTCAGGATTCTATTTTAGAACCACTCGCTTCGCTCGTGGTTCAACTATAGAATCCTTTCGCTTGCTCGTGTTTCAATTTCATACTCGCGGGTAAAATACAACTTTGCACCCTTGTATAACAAATAACTATTGTCCCTTGCATGTTTGCCTTAACAATGTGTCCGTAAGAGCGAAAGGGACAAACAATTATTAGCGGCTTGTTAGGTTAACAAACTTTATGAATAAGGGGGTTAGCCGTTCAAATAAAATAAATTTCTTCAAATAAGTAAGAATAAATAATATTTTCTCAGGTGATACCGGTGAGATCAAGTCTGAGATTCGTGAGCAGATCAACAGTAAAGTAGCGGAGTGGCGCGAAGAAGGCAAGGCTGAGATGATACCCGGAGTGCTATTCATTGATGAGGTATGTATCACATCACATCACATAATCAGCCTATGTTAGTCCACTGCTGGACGTAGGCCTCTCCTATTAACTATGCGTATAGACGCATTAGGAGGTAAATGCCCATAGTCGCAACGCTGGGCAAGCGGATTGGCGATCGCAGTAATGTGTCTGTCGCAGGCGGATTGTATAATCCGCCGTATTACAATACGACTAGCCGGATTACAAAACAGCCCTGTTTTGTAATACGGCGGATTGACGATTAGCCGGATTGTCATTCCGATACGTTCTTCAATATGGCGGCCCACGTTTAGCCGTATTGAAAAACTATTCCGATTGTAGGGTGACCATACTTACAAAATAAAACAATGTGGAAATTGCAACATTTTTACTTATAAAGAAAAATCGAACAAAAATAATCTTCTTAATTGTTAAGTAACCAACATTAGGTACTTATTTATGGTAGGTATCAGTTATTTTTAAATTACAATTCACAAGATACAGCCATCAAAAAACATGTGTAAATGTAATATTTTTAATAAGAAAAATCTTACTACAATAACCTTTTTAATCATATTTATTAATATAGCATAATATATTGCATTTTATCACGCCCACCGTGGCCACTTACTTTGTGATTTTCCATCAAAGTATCGAAATACTGCTCCGTGGGTATTACTCGAACAGTAAAGTATTAACAGACGTTCGAATATGGTCCACTCCTCACCGCGAACTTGGTCCGCTCCGTATGTGTGCTCGACACGCCACACCATCGCACCGTTCAAAAACGGTCCAGTGCTTTTCCTGCTACTAGACAGTGAGCATGTCGATATACTTCCGATTTTATCCAAAAAAGCTAAAATCGCGTTAGTTTTGGCAACCATCGTCGCTACAACACCAATTAATAAACAGAAAAAAAGTAAAGAATGGGTAAAATGTTATTTAAAAGACAGAGAGTCATATAGTCATATGCAACGTGTTAGAGACTTCGATGATGAAGATTTTCGTATAGGTATATCTTCGCATGAATTCTCATGCATTTGCTTAATTGCTTGGAAAATTTACGAATTGTTTGTTTTCTTTTAATTAATTACCTACAAGTAAAGCGCTCAACGGTGCGGTGGTGCCATCCACACGAGCGAACTTGGTGCGGAGCGCACCAAATCCTGTGGGAAAACCATCGAACCGACCGCACCGTCAATAATAATAATAATGTCGGCGGACCGCTGAACACACCATCGAATTTGGTACGGAGTGACCAAGTTCGCGGTGCGGAGTGGACCAGTGGGTTACTTTTTTTAAAGATTAAATCAAATTCACCGCGTATTAATTTATTATACCAGTAATATTGGGTAGCATTCCGCCGAACACCGTCATTTATGGCTACTTTGGCGGATTTTATGTGATCTATAACCTCAAAAACTCTCTTTGGTCCAGGGTTTTATTAACGTTCCGCTTTGAGAATTATAGAAGTTGCTTAGTTGCTCATCAAAGTTTTTCTTAAATTCACTGTTTTCGCACATATTTAACACTTTTTCGTCGTTTATTCCACCATTGACTTGTAAATTCACAACAACACTCCCGGCAAACGACGCCATTTTTGTTGTTATGTCAGGCAACGCCGCGAGTGTCAGAAATGGGAACCAAAAACTGACAAAGCGGCGGCTCATGATTCGCCGTATTACAATATGGCTAGCCGCATTGAATAACGTTTGGCGTCGAACACAATCCGCCTGATTTTCATTTAGCCGTATTCAATCCGGCTAGTCGTCAATCCGCCGCATTACAAAACAGGGCTGTTTTGTAATACGGCTAGGCGTATTGTAATACACACATGATGACACACATGACGACATGTCCACTATGATGACGCTGCTGACCATCATCAATCTTTATCAAATAATGGTCAGTGACACTTCAATCCCTTAGTCGATTCTTACGACACCCGCAGGAGGAGTGGTGACAAATGTATTCTTACTGCCGTCACCACACGGCAAGCCTGTATATCTCGGTTGAATACAAAATTGATAAACTTTCCCCAGGCCCACATGTTGGACATCGAATGCTTTTCCTTCCTCAACCGCGCCCTGGAGTCGGAGACCGCCCCGGTCGTCATCATGGCCACCAACAGGGGCATCACCCGCATCCGGGGCACGAGCTACAAGAGCCCCCACGGCATACCGCTGGACCTGCTGGACAGGGCCATCATTGTGCCCACGCAGCCGTATGACCACAAGGACCTTAAGGAGATCCTCAATATCAGGTGAGGCCCGTTCTAGCAAAGTCGCTGTAAACTGTTCCTGCCCCGCTCTAACTGCATCCGTCCTGTTCTAACTGCAACCGTCTCGCTCTAACTACACCTCTCTCATTCTATCTACAACCGTCTCGCTCTAACTACACCTCTCTCATTCTATCTACAACCGTCTCGCTCTAACTACACCTCTCTCATTCTATCTACTCCCGTCTCGCTCTAACTACACCTCTCTCATTCTATCTACAACCGTCCCGCTCTAACTAGTCCCGTCCCGCTCTAACTACACGTATCTCATTGTATCTAGTCCCCCCCCGCTCTAACTCGGCCCCCCCCGCTCCCACTCCCACTAGTGGACATCGCTGCCTCTCCCTCCTCAACCGCGCCCTGGAGTCGGAGACCGCCCCGGTCGTCATCATGGCCACCAACAGGGGCATCACCCGCATCCGGGGCACGAGCTACAAGAGCCCCCACGGCATACCGCTGGACCTGCTGGACAGGGCCATCATTGTGCCCACGCAGCCGTATGACCACAAGGACCTTAAGGAGATCCTCAATATCAGGTGAGGCCCGTTCTAGCAAAGTCGCTGTAAACTGTTCCTGCCCCGCTCTAACTGCATCCGTCCTGTTCTAACTGACCCGTCCCGCTCTAACTACACCTCTCTCATTCTATCTACTCCTGTCTCGCTCTAACTACACCTCTCTCATTCTATCTACTCCCGTCCCGCTCTGACTACTCCCGTCTCGCTCTAACTACACCTCTCTCATTCTATCTACACCCGTCTCGCTCTAACTACACCTCTCTCATTCTATCTACAACCGTCCCGCTCTAACTACTCCCATCTCGTTCTAACTACACCTCTCTCATTCTATCTACTCCCGTCCCGCTCTAACTACTCCCGTCTCGCTCTAACTACACCTCTCTCATTCTATCTACACCCGTCTCGCTCTAACTACACCTCTCTCATTCTATCTACAACCGTCCCGCTCTAACTACTCCCGTCTCGCTCTAACTACACTTCTCTCATTCTATCTACAACCGTCCCGCTCTAAATGCACCTCTCTCATTCTATCTACACCCGTCTCGCTCTAACTACACCTCTCTCATTCTATCTACTCCCGTCTCGCTCTATCTACACCTCTCTCATTCTATCTACAACCGTCCCGCTCTAACTAGTCCCGTCCCGCTCTAACTACACGTATCTCATTGTATCTAGTCCCCCCCCGCTCTAACTCGGCCCCCCCCGCTCCCACTCCCACTAGTGGACATCGCTGCCTCTCCCTCCTCAACCGCGCCCTGGAGTCGGAGACCGCCCCGGTCGTCATCATGGCCACCAACAGGGGCATCACCCGCATCCGGGGCACGAGCTACAAGAGCCCCCACGGCATACCGCTGGACCTGCTGGACAGGGCCATCATTGTGCCCACGCAGCCGTATGACCACAAGGACCTTAAGGAGATCCTCAATATCAGGTGAGGCCCGTTCTAGCAAAGTCGCTGTAAACTGTTCCTGCCCCGCTCTAACTGCATCCGTCCTGTTCTAACTGCAACCGTCTCGCTCTAACTACACCTCTCTCATTCTATCTACAACCGTCCCGCTCTAACTACTCCCGTCTCGCTCTAACTACACCTCTCTCATTCTATCTACAACCGTCCCGCTCTAACTACACCCGTCTCGCTCTAACTACACCTCTCTCATTCTATCTACAACCGTCTCGCTCTAACTACACCTCTCTCATTCTATCTACAACCGTCCCGCTCTAACTACTGCCGTCTCGCTCAAACTACACCTCTCTCATTCTATTTACAACCGTCCCGCTCTAACTACACCCGTCTCGCTCTAACTACACCTCTCTCATTCTATCTACACCCGTCCCGCTCTAACTACTCGCGTCTCGCTCTAACTACACCTCTCTCATTCTATCTACTCCCGTCCCGCTCTAACTAGTCCCGTCTCGCTCTAACTACACGTATCTCATTCTATCTACTCCCGTCCCGCTCTAACTAGTCCCGTCCCGCTCTAACTACACGTATCTCATTGTATCTAGTCCCCCCCCCGCTCTAACTCGGCCCCCCCCGCTCCCACTCCCACTAGTGGACATCGCTGCCTCTCCCTCCTCAACCGCGCCCTGGAGTCGGAGACCGCCCCGGTCGTCATCATGGCCACCAACAGGGGCATCACCCGCATCCGGGGCACGAGCTACAAGAGCCCCCACGGCATACCGCTGGACCTGCTGGACAGGGCCATCATTGTGCCCACGCAGCCGTATGACCACAAGGACCTTAAGGAGATCCTCAATATCAGGTGAGGCCCGTTCTAGCAAAGTCGCTGTAAACTGTTCCTGCCCCGCTCTAACTGCATCCGTCCTGTTCTAACTGCAACCGTCTCGCTCTAACTACACCTCTCTCATTGTATCTACTCCCGTCCCGCTCTAACTAGTCCCGTCCCGCTCTAACTACACGTATCTCATTGTATCTAGTCCCCCCCCGCTCTAACTCGGCCCCCCCCGCTCCCACTCCCACTAGTGGACATCGCTGCCTCTCCCTCCTCAACCGCGCCCTGGAGTCGGAGACCGCCCCGGTCGTCATCATGGCCACCAACAGGGGCATCACCCGCATCCGGGGCACGAGCTACAAGAGCCCCCCCGGCATACCGCTGGACCTGCTGGACAGGGCCATCATTGTGCCCACGCAGCCGTATGACCACAAGGACCTTAAGGAGATCCTCAATATCAGGTGAGGCCCGTTCTAGCAAAGTCGCTATAAACTGTTCCTGCCCCGCTCTAACTGCATCCGTCCTGTTCTAACTGCAACCGTCCCGCTCTAACTACACCTCTCTCATTCTATCTACTCCTGTCCCGCTCTAAATACACCTCTCTCATTCTATCTACTCCCGTCCCGCTCTAACTAGTCCCGTCCCGCTCTAACTACACGTATCTCATTGTATCTAGTCCCCCCCCGCTCTAACTCGGCCCCCCCCCGCTCCCACTCCCACTAGTGGACATCGCTGCCTCTCCCTCCTCAACCGCGCCCTGGAGTCGGAGACCGCCCCGGTCGTCATCATGGCCACCAACAGGGGCATCACCCGCATCCGGGGCACGAGCTACAAGAGCCCCCACGGCATACCGCTGGACCTGCTGGACAGGGCCATCATTGTGCCCACGCAGCCGTATGACCACAAGGACCTTAAGGAGATCCTCAATATCAGGTGAGGCCCGTTCTAGCAAAGTCGCTGTAAACTGTTCCTGCCCCGCTCTAACTGCATCCGTCCTGTTCTAACTGCAACCGTCCCGCTCTAACTACACCTCTCTCATTCTATCTACTCCCGTCCCGCTCTAACTACTCCCGTCTCGCTCTAACTACACCTCTCTCATTCTATCTACTCCCGTCTCGCTCTAACTACACGTATCTCATTCTATCTACAACCGTCCCGCTCTAACTACTCCCGTCTCGTTCTAACTACACCTCTCTCATTCTATCTACTCCCGTCCCGCTCTAACTACTCCCGTCCCGCTCTAACTACACGTATCTCATTGTATCTAGTCCCCCCCCGCTCTAACTCGGCCCCCCCCGCTCCCACTCCCACTAGTGGACATCGCTGCCTCTCCCTCCTCAACCGCGCCCTGGAGTCGGAGACCGCCCCGGTCGTCATCATGGCCACCAACAGGGGCATCACCCGCATCCGGGGCACGAGCTACAAGAGCCCCCACGGCATACCGCTGGACCTGCTGGACAGGGCCATCATTGTGCCCACGCAGCCGTATGACCACAAGGACCTTAAGGAGATCCTCAATATCAGGTGAGGCCCGTTCTAGCAAAGTCGCTGTAAACTGTTCCTGCCCCGCTCTAACTGCATCCGTCCTGTTCTAACTGCAACCGTCTCGCTCTAACTACACCTCTCTCATTCTATCTACAACCGTCCCGCTCTAACTACACCTCTCTCATTCTATCTACACCCGTCTCGCTCTAACTACACCTCTCTCATTCTATCTTCTCCCGTCTCGCTCTAACTACACCTCTCTCATTCTATCTACTCCCGTCTCGCTCTAACTATACCTCTCTCATTCTATCTACTCCCGTCCCGCTCTAACTACACCTCTCTCATTCTATCTACTCCCGTCTCGCTCTAACTACACCTCTCTCATTCTATCTACAACCGTCCCGCTCTAACTACTCCCGTCTCGCTCTAACTACACCTCTCTCATTCTTTCTACAACCGTCTCGCTCTAACTACACCTCTCTCATTCTATCTACAACCGTCCCGTCTCGCTCTAACTAAACCTCTCTCATACTATCTACAACCGTCCCGCTCTAACAGCACCCCTCCCGCTCTAACTCTACCCATTCTGCTCCACCTCCCACGTGTGGGAAATGTGGCTGATATACGCACCCGCCCGCGCACGCGGTTTGTGTGTAATATTACATTACTATAGAGGACGGGAAACGAAGGGTTACAGGCCAGGTAGATATATCTGGCCGAAGGAACTGAGGCCAGATAGAGATACGCGGCCTGTAACCCTGTTTCTCGCCGAGATTTGTAGAGTCCTTTTCTCAAACTGGCCATGAAATAAAAGGAACTGATATCGCCGAACCATACTATTTAATTTGTAAATAAACCAATAGTACAGTATCGAAAAACATTAAAAAAAAATTCGCGCCTAACTTTTTTTTAAATCTGTTTGAGGTATCTTTTCAACTGGTGGTATAGACATTAGTCCTAAGGTTATTTTTTTTTCTGTGGCTGAATGCAAGACCTTGTGTCACAATTTGACGTTTTAAAACAAAAGACGGTTTGTTTGCAGTCCTAGGTGTGAAATAAATACAGGAAATCTCTTTACATATCATCTTAGCACATGACACCGGATACGTAGGATTTCCGGGTTTAATTTAAAGTACAGTGTACTCATCCTTACTTGTCTTATCATGTAAACAAACCACAGACCAAGTAAAACGAACAAAACGTCAACGATGATCAGAAGACAATCACTAGTGATTAGAAATGTCGATATAATGAAATGTCAGCGATAATTTCACTGCTTAGGTACGTAAATAGAGGATTATCGATTTTACATCGTCTGTCAGGAAGAGAATTAATTCGTATAAGATTATATCAAAAACTATGGTTAAATTTCGAGGATTTTTCTCTGTCGTTCCAACGAAGGCGCCACTAGTCATGAGAAAAATCACATGAAGTGCACCCGTAACGAACAACGTGAAGCGAAGTAGCGAAACGAATGACGTTTGACGTGAAGATTTTATTCAATATTCAATAGACTACTAAGCACTGCCAGTCTTTGAATAAAATAAATATTGAAATCAATTACAAAAACCGGCCAAGAGCATGTCGGGCCATGCTCAGTGTAGGGTTTCGTAGTTATTCAAAAACGGCTGGGCCGATTATGTTCGAAATAGTTTTATGCCAGCCCACTATTCATGATTTTTTTTGGACCTTTGGATCAAAAGTTAGAGGGGGGGGGACAATTTTTTTTTCATCTGGAGCGATTATCTCCGAAAATATTGACTTTAGAAAAAAACTTTCTTAAAAAGCCCTTTTTGAAATTCCCTTTTTCTTTTTAAGAGACCTATTCAATGATACCCCACACTATACGATTACAGCAAATAAAAAAATCATCCCACATCACCAATTGGGGGGGAGGTACCCGAAATTTTTTTATTTTTATCTTTTATTGTATCACTTTGTTGTTGTTTATCCTCGAGTTGTATGTACTTTAAGTATTAATATCGATATATTGACATGCCAACATTATGGTACATAGACAATCTAGACATCGCAATGTCACATCAATGTCAGATGTTTTTAAAGTTATCCGACCGTAACAGCATTTATTGACGAAAATCTTTACAGAAATGATATTTTTCAGTGCTTTTTTGAGTGATTATAATACTTTGCGAGTTTAATTAAGTATGCAACAACATTTGACGTGATGATTAATGTGTAATTGCAGAGAAAATTGTGATAATGTTTTCAAAAAGTGTTTGTTTACATGATAAGACAAGTAAGGATGAATGCACCTTAAGTAACATCAACATTCCGTAGCAAGTTTGAGAAAATGTATATTTCTCAAACATGCAATGAAATATTGTCTTTACGTTCCTAAAAATAGACTCGGAAATAACGCTTATAGGGCGCAGTAACTCACTGGTGAAATAGAAAAAAAAATGATAGTGACACAAGTGACAGATTGAGGACGACAGTTTTTTTTTCTATTTCATTGAACTGATTACGGTTTTATTATCGGATTTTTCATCGTGTTTATCTTCATATGGTATAAGCTATAACTTTAAGGGAAGCTTATTTAGGTCAAATATAATTAATTTCTCTAAGAAACTGGTGTTTTAACTCTAACCGTTGTTGAGTTATTAAAAAAATAAGCTTAATCACTGAACATGTGTATTGCAACCTTTATTACATTCTAATGTCACTTATTTTGACATGTGCCGTCAGTCACCTGAAATTAACTTTTATTTTATTCTTAAGGTCCTCTCACACTTACCATTTCATTTATTATGTATGAAAACTAAAAAAAAATATTTGTATTGAATTTTCCTAAAGCCGATATACCAGACAACTTCTTTTAATGGCCCAAGTAACCTGTCTAATTTATCGCAAATCGAAACGAACACCCTGTTTATCATCCATAAACACGCACGAACGTCACCTCATTCACTTAAAAAAAGATTATTTATTTATTTATAAGAAATAAAAATAAAAAAGCAGAATATTCCTTAAGAGGAGGCTATCAGAAAAATATAATATTCATACCTTCAGAAAACTTTACATAGCCTATTGAAGACGGGTTAAATTTGATCTTTAATTATGATCACGTAAAACCCACACCCAGGTAAAACCATGGGCCCTTAGGACGCCAAGAGCTTTAGGCTGCGTTTCCACCAGAGATGTGCGAGGATGTTTCCATACAAGTGACACCTATTAATGACTCGAGCGAGGTGTCATTTGTATGGAAACACATCCTCGCACATCTCTGGTGGAAACTCAGCCTTATCGACAATAAGCTGTTATGAACCTTATTTGACCGTATTATTTTTGTCACCAGGTGCGAAGAGGAAGACTGTCAAATGTCAAGCGACGCGTTGACAGTACTAGCGCGACTAGCCACCGAGACCTCCCTCCGGTACGCCATCCAGCTCATCACCACAGCCTCGCTGGTGGCCAAGAGGAGGAAAGCCACCGAGGTAATACCTAGCCTACCTACAGACTGTCAAATGTCAAGCGACGCGTTGACAGTACTAGGCAGTGTACCAACTAAGCTATGGAGGCTGACAAACATTCGCTCTAATTACACCTGTCCCGCTCTAACTACACCCGTCCCGCTCTAATTACACCTGTCCCGCTCTAATTACACCTGTCCCGCTCTAATTACACTCGTCCCTCTCTATCTTCACCTGTCCCGCTCTAATTACAACTGTCCTGCACCCATCCCGCTCTAACTACACCGTTCTTCCTCTAATAAAGTGACAAATGTCAAGCGACGCGTTGACAGTACTAGCGCGACTAGCCACCGAGACCTCCCTCCGGTACGCCATCCAGCTCATCACCACAGCCTCGCTGGTGGCCAAGAGGAGGAAAGCCACCGAGGTAATACCTAGCCTACCTACAGACTGTCAAATGTCAAGCGACGCGTTGACAGTACTAGCGCGACTAGCCACCGAGACCTCCCTCCGGTACGCCATCCAGCTCATCACCACAGCCTCGCTGGTGGCCAAGAGGAGGAAAGCCACCGAGGTAATACCTAGCCTACCTACAGACTGTCAAATGTCAAGCGACGCGTTGACAGTACTAGCGCGACTAGCCACCGAGACCTCCCTCCGGTACGCCATCCAGCTCATCACCACAGCCTCGCTGGTGGCCAAGAGGAGGAAAGCCACCGAGGTAATACCTAGCCTACCTACAGACTGTCAAATGTCAAGCGACGCGTTGACAGTACTAGGCAGTGTACCAACTAAGCTATGGAGGCTGACAAACATTCGCTCTAATTACACCTGTCCCGCTCTAACTGCACCCGTCCCGCTCTAACTGCATCCGTCCCGCTCCAATTCCACGCTTCCTGCTCTAACTAAACCGGTCTCGCTCTAATTACACCTGTCCCGCTCTAACTGCACCCGTCCCGCTCTAATTCCACGCCTCCTGCTCTAACTACACCTGTCCCGCTCTAATTACATCTGTCCTGCTCTAACTACACCTGTCCCGCTCTAACTACACCTGTCCCGCTCTAATTACATCTGTCCTGCTCTAACTACACCTGTCCCGCTCTAACTACAGCGGTCCCGCTCTAATTACACCTGTCCCGCTCTAACTGCACCTGTCCCGCTCTAATTGCACCTGTCCCGCTCTAATTACACTCGTCTCTCTCTATCTTCACCTGTCCCGCTCTAACTACACCGGTCCCGCTCTAATTACACCTGTCCCGCTCTAACTACACCGGTCCCGCTCTAATTACACCTGTCCCGCTCTAACTGCACCTGTCCCGCTCTAATTGCACCTGTCCCGCTCTAATTACACTCGTCCCTCTCTATCTGCACTTGTCCCGCTCTAATTACAACTGTCCTGCACCCATCCCGCTCTAACTACACCGTTCTTCCTCTAATAAAGTGACAAATGTCAAGCGACGCGTTGACAGTACTAGCGCGACTAGCCACCGAGACCTCCCTCCGGTACGCCATCCAGCTCATCACCACAGCCTCGCTGGTGGCCAAGAGGAGGAAAGCCACCGAGGTAATACCTAGCCTACCTACAGACTGTCAAATGTCAAGCGACGCGTTGACAGTACTAGGCAGTGTACCAACTAAGCTATGGAGGCTGACAAACATTC